>CM075941.1:51591978-51658560 GCA_038030265.1 Corythucha ciliata
TACCCTTGCGGAGACGATGGCGGCCACCCTGAAGGAGGTGAGTAGCCTACGGAAGGAGGTCGCCGAGTTCACCAAGAGGGGAAGTGTTGATGGGAAACCGCTCACGTTCGCCCAGGTGGCATCAGCAGAGCCAAATTTGAAGTACCGCAAGGAAATGCCAAAGAAAGAACAGATGGGGGCGCCAAAATAGCACTGCCTCGGCCACCATCCGAACCCAAAGCCCCCCGCAAGGCCAATGTGATAATCATTGAGTCGAGTGGTGGACGTGTTGGACGTGGCCCTTCGCCTGTAGGTGAGCGGGATAACCCCGACGACCGAGGGTTGGCAGGTCAAGAGGACCCGCCGCGCGCGCAAAGGGGGTCTCGTCATTGAGACCACCGATGCGGCCAGCGCGGAGGCAATCCTCGCGTCGGCTGACCTGAGGGAGAAGGGGTTTACCGCCACTCGACCGACAGCGTTCACTCCGAGGGTGATCATTAAAGGCGTCCCTCACGAGCTCAAGGCAGATGAGCTAACCGAAGTCGTGCGAAAGCTCGATCAGGGAAGCTCCCGGATCGACTGGAAGAAGGACTTTCTTCCCAAGCACACGCTGGGGAGCAGGCCGGCCGCCACGTCGGTCAGCTGGGTGGTCAGTGTGACGCCCAGTGTAAGGGAAATCTCGCTGAAGGCTCGGCGAGTGTTTTGTGACTGAAGCAGCTGTCCAATTTCGGACTATGTTCCTGTCACGCGCTGTTTCAAGTGCCACGTGTACGGCCACATTGGCACCGAATGTCGGGCCAGTGTGGAGGTGTGCGGGCACTGCTCAGAGAAAGGTCATCGACGGGAGTCGTGTCCTAACAGGAACGCGAAAGCGGTCTGCCCGACCTGTAAAAAGGAAGGGAAGGGGCAAAACCACGTCGTTGGGTCCAAAGAGTGCCCTGTTTTCCGGCAAGCCATAAAGAATAGGATTAAACGAACCAACTATGGCCCAACGGAATAACAGAGGTTGTGTTGAGATCTTGCAGGTGAATTTGGGTCGGTCAAGAGATGCAATGACGGAGGCATGTGTGATGGCTCAGGACGATGGCGTCGGGGTCATGCTGGTTCAGGAGCCCCCCACTGCCAGTGGTAAGCGACTGGCCAGCGTACCAATGGCACTTGGCGTTGTCTCACCCCAGCAACGAGAGCCTCCTGGAGCGGCCATCTTTTTCGACAAGGCAATTAGCGCGATGCGGATGGGCGAATTATGCAGTAGGCATTTCTCCGTCGCTTTGCTGCATGTGGGCGGCGAACAGATATACTTCGTGTCTGGCTACTTCCAGTGGAAAGATAGTATCGAGTCAAAGCTTGGTACCCTAGACCATATTTTAAGGATCCCAGCAGGTCGCCGGGTCATAATTGGGGTAGATATGCGAATGCATACTCCCCGTTATGGTACTCGGGTCAGACGAGGAGTTTGGGACTTCGGCGCACCGAAGGGAGGGGCAGAGTCCTCGAACAATTTATTGCTCAGCACTCCCTCGATGTGCTTAACGAACCAGATAATCTGTCGACATTTGCAAGTTCGTGCGGTGAATCGAACATAGACGTCACGTTGGCGACCCGAAACGTCTCCCACTGCATCACCCAGTGGAGAGTCGTGGAGGGGATCCCATCCAGCGACCACAGGGGGATTCGGTTTACCGTTGATCCCTGTGGGAGGGTGGGCGAAGCTCCGGTGGTCGGCCGATACCGGGTTTCTCGAGCATGCTGGCCCAGATATAAGGCATCCCTTATATCTGCGAATGAGCTCTTTATCTGAATTTTAGACGGAAATTAGCGGTTTGCCTCAGTTTTAGCAACGATTTAAAGTTCCCCCCTCACTATTTTAGCATTTTTCTTCACTTCTTAGTCATCCGAATTAGCGTTTTTTATTTTTGCTGAGAATTATTTCCGAATTTTAGCTGTGAATTATTCCTCAATTTCACCTCTGAATCACCGCTTTTCAGCTCCGAGTTGGAGGAATTGGCGTTTTTCTCCATTTAGCTCCTACTGAGCGCTTTATTGTAATATTAGCCGCGAATTAACGCATTTTCTCCATTTCAGCCGGGAATTAGCGGTCAGAGGATCAGTTTTAGTCGTGAACAAGCGGGATTTCCGAATACATCCGCGAATTAGAGTTTTTTTCAATTTTAGCTTCACATGCCGTGAATTAGCGCTATTTATCTCATATTAGCCGCGAATTATACTACCAACGTTAGCGTTTATATTATTTCTTTAATTTTAGCCGCGAATCACCGCATTCCTCAATCTTAGCTGTAAATTAGCGCATTTTCTCGAATTGGTCCGCGAATTAGCATCCTTCTTCGTTCAAGCTGATGATATGCGAGCGCTTTTTGCCAAAATTAGACAGGAGTTTTAAGATTTCATTATCATTATTTTAGCTGCAAATGAGCGTTCTACATCAATTTTAGGCGGGAATTAGCGGTTTGTTTCAGTTTTAACAGTGAATAAGCGGGTTTTTGATGATATTGTGTCCGTGAATTAGCTTTTTTCTTATTTTTTGCCGCGATGCAAGCACTTTATCCCAATTTTAGTCGATAATTAATTCTCTAAGTCACTTGTGAATTATTGCGTTTCCTTAATTTTATCCGTGAATTAGCTGATTTTCTCAAATTGATCCGCGAATTGGCGTATTTCTCAATTTTAGCTGCGAATGAGCGGTTTACTATAATTCTAGGCGGACATTTAGCAGATTTACTCAGTTTTAGCCGCGAATTAGGTGGTTTTCTCAATTTTAGCTGTGAATCAGCGATTTTTCTCAATTTCAGTCCCGTTGTAGCTTCGAGAAATCACGAATTAGCGTTTTTGAGCCTGCTGAGCGATGGACGACTGCAGCTTTTTCTCAATTTTGTAGCGGCGAATTAGCGGCTTTTCCCAATTATCGCCGGACATTAGTGTTTTTCCAATTTTAGCCACGAATCAGTGATTTAATTAGTTTTATACTATGAGCAGTCGCTTTTTCGCTATTTCAGCCACAAATTTTAGTGCTTTTCCCCGCATACTTGCCCCAAGACTAGCACATTAGAACGCTCCGTCGTTTACCGTTGTTTAAAGGCCTATAGAAACTTGGGATTAGCGTGTTTTCTCGGTTTTATCGGCGACGTTGTCTTCAGGTATATCTCGAATTTACGTATTTTTCTTACTTTAATTGGCGAATGAGCGCTTGTTCTCAATATTTGCCGTTAATGAACGCTTTAAAACCTAAAAATCCATATTTTTCATCTTGAAGCATTACAGTGCCCTCCCCCCTCTTTAAATGGTGGCCTCACCATCATCATCGATGCACTGTGGCACTGGCTGTTACATTGTGAACGAGGGTAGATATAGAGAGTGCCATCTTAACAGCTCCCCCTTTTACAGTACTTTGGTGCGAGACAAGTTAAATAAATCTCTTATTGGTACGGAGATCGACAAATTATAGCAGACACCATCTACTTAGGGGGGGGGGGGTTTGAACCCCTAAAACCCACCCCGTAAATCCGCCACTGGCTCCGAGTCGGCAATGCGAAGCGCTCTGATTGTTTAAAGCCCAAAGCTCAGCTTTTTAAAGATTGCACGTGAAGGCTTGGTGGACATCTGGAATTCACTGTCTTGTCTGATATTCGCTCTAGCAGCTATGGCGGTTGGTTGTGTTGCATTTCATTTATGTCCCCCACCCCCCTACAAGAGAACGAGAGTCTCGGTACGAGAGTATAGTGTTCTTGATCTCGGTCTTGCCAACCGGTGGCGAGACGTGGGGGAAAACCCCTTTTTGAAATGAGAAAATCATGGTGAAGGTGGTTGGATCTTAAGCGGGGGGGGGGATTAAGCTGGTCATTGCTGGGTAGCTTGCGAATAAGCCGATTATGCGTTTAGATGTTTAGTAAAATGCCGGAGGGGTCATCAGTTCTCATCTGCCAACGCCCGCGGTAAACGGGTTCTTCGTGTCACCATTATACTACATAAACTGGCTAGACAGGGCATTCTTGATTTTATTCAAATTGTAGTTGGGGATTGGTGATGAGGGGTGGGCAAAATACTTGAGTATTTAAAATACTTTGTATCTTAAATACAAAATACGTATTTTGTAACTGTATTTAAATACTATTGGAAAAGTATTTGTATTTCTGTATTTAAAATACATTTTTGAAAGTATTTTGGGCTTTGTATTTGAAATACATTTTCTAAAGTATTTTGTATTTCACACTCAACGAAAATACAAATACAAATACTACATAAACTGGCTAGACAGGGCATTCTTGCTTTTAGTTTCAACGTTCTTTAGTTTCCACTTCTTCGCCACCATTCACCAGTATAACCTTACCTAGTGACACCATATTTGGCACAAAAACCCGGTGAATTAACAGCCTTCGACTGACGTATTCATTATTCGAAAAAGTGGAGAGGGAAGGGTAGCCATTGTGAGAGGTGGAAGTTCCGAATCCCTTGTTAGCACAACTGCCGCAAAAATGATGCCAGTGGATGGATCATACAGAGGCCTAGCCTAAGTTCGTTAACCAGCCATTCAAGGTCGTGGGAAGCGGGTGAAAGTAAGGGTAAACAAATTTAAAAATTCACCATCATTCACAAAGTAAACCTAGCGACACGTATTTTAAACGAAACTATGAAGTAATAGTATCCTTCGATAAACGCTTTTTTTCCCGAAAAATTGAAGGGGGAGGAGTAGTTCGGGGGAATGAGGGAGAGCCGAAACGCGTAAAATTCCTCGTTAGCGTGGAAATTATCGGGAAAATATGGATTATTCAGCAGTAATGTAATTCAGCTAACTGGCCCAGAGCTATCCCTCCCCCCGACATCCTTTTTACAGTCGGCCTCACCCACTTGCGTACCGTGGTAATGGCGAGGGGGGCGGACCGCCCCGAGCCCCTGTCAGGCGGAGCCCCCCAGAAGCGGAAAAATTAGGATTTTTAGGTTCATTCATGTAAAAAGGTTGGACTACGATTTTTTGTTGTTGTTTTTCTTTTTTTTTTTTTTTTTTTTTACGAATTTCAATCTATATCTGACCTGGGGAATATAACGTTACAAGCGATATCAGCAAATAGTGTGGGCTGACTATTCGATTAGTAGCTCAAATAGATCAGAAATATGCGCCTCCTTGAGGGAAATTCACGGCTAAAATAGAGAAAATACACCGCCACCACTCCCAAGTTTCGTTAGGTCCTTAAGCGCACTATAATGTACTGATCCGCAATTTGCAACGCGCTAATGTTCGTGGCTATAACTGCGAAAAAGCGCTGGTTCGTGGTCTCCCGATGCAACTTCCAGTCCGAAATTGAGAAAAAATCGTCGATTCGACGGCCATTCCACGGCTAAAATGTAGACATTAATGCAAAAATGTTGTTTCTGGGCTAAGCCCGCGGCTACGATTGAGAATGAGAATGCTGTACAAGCAATCAAAAATCGTTGCAATTATTGCCAAAAACAACGCTTATTCGAGTTTAAACTGGACCAAAATGGCAAATTAACAACTCAAATGGCGAAAAATCGTCTATTAATAAAAAAAAAGAGAATAGATAATGTGCTAATTCGCTGTAAAATTATCAGAAAACGCTATTTCACATCTGAAATGAAGAAAAATCGCTAATTCGCGGCTGAAATTGAGAAAACGAAAATCTGTATAGTTTCTGAAAGATTCGAGGCTCTAACTGAGAAACAGCGCTAATCCGTAGAAAAAAATTGCTCTCGCGGGGCTAAAACCTATAAAAAATAACGCGGCTAGAATCGACAAAAATAATAATTAGCGCGGCCAACACTAAGAAAAACACTAATTTTCAACTCAAACTGAGGAAAAAGTGCTAATTCGCAGCTAAAAAACGAAAAAATGGCTAAACTGCAGCTGAAAATGAGGAAGACGCCAAATCGTGGCTAAAATGGCGGAAAACCGCCAATACAAACGAAAGAATCCCTACTGCACTGCTAAAATTGATTAAAAGCGCTAACCCGTGGCCAAAATTGGTTAAAGTTGTAACGTGCCAACAGCTAACAAACCTCAATTTTAGTTTTAAAAAACAACAAATGTTACGTTAAAAAAACAACATAAGTCAGTTTGATCGCGATTTCGGATTTTCCCAATTTTTCATTGTCGTTATAAAAAAGATCTCTAAATCTTTCGTTGGCCGTTATTTCGTATACTGAAGAGAACGCGACCCACAAAGTCGTAAATCTTGAAAAATTGACAAAACGCCAATGCGTAGCTTCTGTTCGAGGCTAAAACTAAACAATAAACGCTAATTCATAGCAAAAATTGAAGGAAAAATGCCAACGTGGAACTGAAGTGTAAAAAAAAAAAAAAAAACGCAGCTAATATTGAAAAATTTACTATAATTAGCCTGTCATAAATAAATAAAAACTCTGGTTTTCAGCTGAAATTAGGAAAAAGTGTTATTCTCGGCTAAAAATTGAGGAAATCACGAAATCGTGGCTAAAATTAAGGTAATTCGCGAATTCACAGATTAGAAACGCTTCAAAGTAGCTCAAATTGAAAAAAACGCGGATTCGCGGCTAAAATTGAGGAAAATAATCGCGGACAAAGTGTGTTGGAATTTCTAATTCCGCCTTCTGACGACAACTTTGTGGCTAAAATTGAGGTAAAAGACAACCTCATGGTTATAAGTAAAAGAAAAAATACTGATTCACGGCTAATGTAATGTGCCAAAATGTAAAAGAACCCGCCAATTTGCGGCTAATATGGAGAAAATCAGTAATTATTCTGGCTAGAATAAAGAGAAAAGTTAATTTTCAGCCTAAATTGAAACAAAAAGTGCTAATTCACTGTCAAAAATGGAAGAATTGCCGATTTGCAGTAAAAATATCGGAAAACGCCAATTCGTCGCTAAAATGAACAAAATTCGCTATTGCACGAGCTAGAAATAGCTACTGCACTGCTAAATTCACAAAAAAGCGCCACAAAGAGACAAATTTCAACTTGCGTCAAAAATTGGAAGTACGCTAATTCGCGGCTTCCTCGGGCAACTTTGAGGCTAAAATTGAGAAAAAGCGATAATTCATGGCTATGAGTGAAAAACTCGCAAATTCGCGGCTAAAACTGAGACGAAATCGCTATTCCGCAGTGTATGGTTAACGGTGAACAAAAAATGCTAATTTGTGGTAAACATTTCGAGAATTTGACGGCTAATATTGAGTAATTTTTGAGTAAAACGCTAGAAAAAATCGCTAATTTGCAGATAAAATTGTGGAAAACGCCAACTCGAGGAAAGTTAAAGAAACATCGCTGATTCACAGGACAGGGGCGTAGCCAGCCCGTGATCAAGAGGTGGGCAGCCAGATAGGCATGGATCCACAATATGGGGGGGGGGACGTCTTGAAAAAAAGTGCTCGTTCGGGGATGAAATCTAGAAAAGAACATTTTGCGGCTAAAGACTGTGGAAAAACACCCATTCAAGGCTAAAATTAAGAAATAGCGCTGATTCACGTTTGATAAATGTCATTGTTCGCGGTTTGTGGTTTCGCGATGCAAAATCCAAGACGAGATTAAGAAAATGCGTTGATTCACGGTTTATATAGCTCTTTTCACAGCTAAAATTGACAAAATAAATTGCTCGTTCAACGTAGAGTTGAGCAAAATCACTCATTTGCGGCTAAAATTGAGAAATACAGCTCATTCACGCGGGTAAAGTTGAGGAAAAACTGTTCTTTTGCGGCTGAACTTGACAGAACGCACCAATTGAACTGGTAAATCAAAAATGCCTTATTTCACGGTTTTTTTGAGACCTTTTCATGGCTAAAATGAAGAAAATGGGCTAGTTCAAGGTAGAATTGAGAAAAAGCACTCAGTTTCAGCTAAAGTTAAGGAAAACGAAAATTCGAGTCTAAAACAGTGCTCATTCACGAGTAAAATCGGGGAAAAACTCTGTGTAATCACTCTTGAGAAAAACTGGATCCACGCCTGATGGATATAGCGTATGAGCAGACCACGACTTTGGCGCCCTCAACTCGGCATGACCGAGTACGGGCTCGCTGATTGATTGATTGATATTTGACTAGCTTCACTGGCGAAACTATCAGATGCACCGTTGCCATTTCGCAGGCTGATAACAGAATCTGGAGGTGAGAATCGCGTCAATTCACGGTGATCAGAAACTAAATTTGCACAGAAACGGCCACTATACGTCAAAAAATATATATCTGCTGGAAAACTGTCGTTTGTAGCCTTCTATTAGGGATTTCACGTCGAAAAACGGAAACTTCTCCCCCCCGAAAAGTGATACTTTTGGATTTAAACTTCAAATTTTAGAGATGGTAAGCAAAGCTGACATTTCCTCTCCCACCATATAAGTTTGGATGACAGAGCGGGCCAAGCACGGTTTGAGCTGGCCAAAACGCACGAAATTGCCCGTAGAACCTGCGAAAATGGGATTGTAGTGCGAAAAATCAGCAAAATCGGTGTCCAAATTAAGCCGACCCTTGAAATCGTTTGTCAGCAACAAACATACACGAATTGTGGCGAAAATGTAGTGTTTAGGCGTGAAGGCAAGGTTCGTAGTGAAGGGGAGGAGATAAAAATATTTCTTCTATTATCGCCTTTTCTAAACATCAAAAGGGAAAAGGGCCAGTTTGTTGTTCGCCGTCCTCCCAGCCACCCGAGCGAATTAATACGTAGTGTTCAAAGAAGTTTCAATGCTGTTTTACCCAGATCAATCATTATTACACCCCAAAATTACGTCGGTTTAATTAAACGGTCGCGCCTGCAGTTTCCCGTACTCCCCTCCGTCCTATCCTCACCCACCACACTCTTTGTGGACCGAGTGGAACGAGCCCAGGTGAGTCTGTTTGATTTTTCCTTTCACGGTCCTCCGGATTTAATGACATTGTGTCATCAGTAATTATTAACAATAAAAATCGTGGGTACGGAATAACCGCCCCAACATAAATTGGTCAGCTCCGGGCCGGATAAAAATCAGTTTAAGGAGCGTCAAAGTTCACTTTCTTTGTAAATTACAAATCATTTATCTCACACGAAAAAGATAGAGACGCGTTGAAACTTCTTCATATTTGCATTGTAAGCGGTCTTGATTTCATTCAAAATAAAATATTAACTTCACCCCACCACCACACACTTTTTTTGCAAGCGCTTCTCACACTTAACTGTTTATATTTTCCGTTGTCAATCTGTTAGAATTTTTATCGCTCATGGCTGGGAAGAGTCGGGTTAAAATTCTCAATTCGAGGGTTGAAGCTATTTTTGAACAGGTTCAAAAATTTATGATCTTTCAAAGAGAGTCTCAGATGAGAATAAATCATTGTTTTTAGTAAAAGCTAAGTCTGTGCCCGTACTGCACGGAGACTTCAGAAATTTTGTTGAGGAATTAGAGTCCGTAAGTGTGGAGGTTGACGCCACCTACTCCCCCTCTTTCCAGAGATTGTCGTCTTTTCAGGACTTATGCGATGAAATTTCCGTTGTTGTCGAGCGATTAATGTCCGCTGAAAAGCATGAAGAAGAGGTGAAGGGGGCTCTACCATTGAGTTGTAAACTTAAATTAGAGCCAATTCAGATTATGAAATTTGACGGTTCCCCAGAGAATTGGATTCCATTTTACCAATTATTTGTGAAATTAATAGATCAAAATCGAAGCCTCTCGGATCTAGAAAAAGTCAATTATTTGGTTACGCATTTAACCGGTAGCGCACGAAGTATTGTTACGGGAATTCCTCCGTCAGAGGAAAACTATAGACTTCTTCTAGACACTCTTGTGAATAGATTTGAGGATAAGAGAGCCCTAGGGAACTATTATCTAGAGAAAATTTTGAATTTTAAATCAATTTCCCAGGAGTCGGAGAAAGGTTTGAACACATTTTTGGAAGGGTTTGTGGAATCCGCTCTCGCATTGAAGAGACTAGGTATAGACGATTTGTTCGATTTCTTTTTGGTTAATTTGGCTTGTAAAAAACTTGATCCTGAGACTATTCGTTATTTTGACATGTCCACGAGGGAGGAAGTCGTCCCTACCTTTGAACAATTGGTTGAGTTTGTCCGAGCCCAGACGAAAATTTTAGGTCGTTCTGGAAAACAAACGAGTACGTCATCTGGAAAGACGAGCTCCAAGAGCCCTCAGGTTTTCGTAGCACAACAACCCTCAACTGCAAGCCCTCCCGTTGAGACAAAATCTATTTGCTCTTTGTGTAAATCCAACGCAGCTCACCCCTGGTATAAATGTTCATCCTTTTTGCTTATGAATGTGAAACAGCGCTATGAACAGGTCAAGAAGGCACGTCGCTGTTTTAATTGTTTGTCTCACTCACACCCAGTCGATAAGTGTACCTCGAAATTTAGTTGTTCGCGTTGTCAAAGAAGACATCACGGTTTGCTTCACTATGAAGGAACCACTCACCAAAGTGCATCATCGTCACTCCCTCTCACTACACCTCCAACTGTCACCCCCTCAGCACCGGTGGAGCCCACCCCCACACCCAATGTTGTGTCAAATGTTTGTCGGCACTCACTTGTTTTGCTCTCCACCGCTCAAGTCGTGGTAGAAAGTCGCCTTTCCGGTCAACCTTGTATGCTGAGGGCGTTACTGGATAACGGCTCTCAAGCCAATTTTATTCGCAAGGAGGCATGTCAACAGTTGGGCCTCATTACTTCACCCACACAATCACAAGTAACTTGCCTGGCTCGAGGAATAGCTCCTATCGGGAAAAAGCTACCCTCACTTTTAGCTCGAGATTCCATCCGGAAAGAAAATTTGACATGGAGGTATTAGTTCTGGATGAAATCACCGGCATTTTGCCATCTAAAGTCGTTCAATTGGAAGACCTCCCTCACCTCGCTGGTTTAGCGCTAGCAGACCAAAGCTTTCACATCCCTGGTCCAATAGATTTGTTAATAGGAGCAGCCGTATGGCCTCTCATCCTTGGAGGGCGTAAGATATCTGGACCTGCTAATGGCCCGGTAGCAATCGAGTCGTCGTTGGGATGGCTAATAACGGGAGAGGTATCAATTCAAACATCCACACCTCCTGTCTCCCAAGTTTTTACCGCGTGTGAAGAGGAGCCGCTTCAAGAAATAATGTCAAGATTTTGGTGCCTGGAGGAAGTTCCTACGGCAATTAAGCCCTCAAAAGATGATGACGCGTGTGAGCAACACTTCATAAATACTGTCTCTCGGGGTCATGACGGTCGATTTTCGGTTTCCTTGCCTTTTCGTCACCCACCCTCTTTATTAGGGGATTCACTGTCCTGCGCTACCAATCGCTTCTTGTCTTTGGAACGGCGTTTAATGGCCGATTCCACAATTCACCAACACTATGTCACCGTAATGAATGGATATCTCGAGAAGGGATACATGTCAGAGGTTCCTTTTGACCAGGTACAGGAAAATGGTTATTCGTACTACATACCACACCATGGAGTCGTCAAACCGAACAGTACCAGCACTCCCCTCAGGGTAGTGTTGAATGCCAGCGCGAAATCTATTGGGGGCTACTCCCTCAATGATTTGTTACACACCGGCCCCAAATTACAAAATGACTTGGTGTCAATCTTATTAAATTTTCGATTGTTTCGATACGTTTTGTCGGCTGATATACAGCAGATGTATCAACGTATCCTGGTAAATGATTGTGATCGTCGATATCAACGATTAGTGTGGCGCTCCTCTCCACAGAATGAGCTTAAGATATACCAAATGAATACAGTTGTATTTGGAATGGCTAGTTCTCCATATTTGGCCCTGCGTACAGTTCAGCATTTAGTTGAGTTGGAGGGAATGAAGTTTCCTCAAGCCGTGGAAGTTGCTAAACGGGATTTATATGTAGACGATGTCCTCAGTTCTATGCCGTCAGAGGAGGAGGCTGTTGAAACCTACCGGGCGTTATCTTCTCTATTTCAAAAGGGCTCCTTTCGGCTAACAAAATGGTCGACAAATTCGGAGCGGGTGTTGTCTGAGATCCCGGAGGTAGATCGTTCGGTGGAGTTAATTTCTTTCGATAAGGCGCCCTCTCTTGCGGTACTGGGTCTGATATGGAATCCTGTTCTAGATGAATTTTCGGTTCACATTGATTTGGCCAGTCCTACTGCCAAGTGCACTAAGCGAATCATGTTGTCAACTATCGCACGGATATTTGATCCTCTCGGAATTTTCGTTCCCATTACCATTGTAGCCTAAGGGCTTATTAAAATATTATGGTCGTTGAAAGTTGACTGGGATGAAGAGCCCCCTCTGGACGTTTGTCATCGTTGGGAAGAATTTTCTAAGAATCTGCCTCGCTTATCGGGGTTCAAACTCCCTAGGCATCTTGCTGTGGAACCAGGAGACCAACTTGTGGTTATTGGGTTTGCTGATGCCTCGGCGATAGCTTACGGCGCAGTGGTTTATATTCATGCCTCAAACATGCTTACCACCAATATTCGGTTTGTGTGTGCCAAGTCCAAAATTTCCCCGGAAAAATGTGTCAGTATCCCTAGGTTGGAGTTGTGCGCCGCACTTCTTTTATCGAAATTGATTAGGAACGTCAAGGAAACATTGGGTACTCGTCACCCAATAACGGGAGTTAGAGCTTTTTCGGATTCGGCGGTCACCCTTCAGTGGATTTCATCGTCACCCTCGAGATGGTCGACCTTTGTCGGAAATCGAGTTACTCAAATTCAAGAGAATGTTGCCGTTCAAGATTGGCTACACGTGCGAGGTTCTATGAATCCCGCCGATTGTCTGAGTCGTGGTCTCCCCGTTGATGCATTTCTGTCTCATCCCTTGTGGTTTGAGGGTCCCGAGTGGCTTAATACTCCTGAAGAAACATGGCCAGTGAGAAGGGTTACTGACTTGGTGGGAGAGCCTTCACCTCCCGAAGAAAAAATTCAAACTCATGTCGTATCGTTACCTGTACAGGAATGGGTTCTGAGTCCCTTGTTGGATAGAGTTTCCTCCTATCGTCGCCTACTGCGAGTCACCGCGTTGGTTCGACGTGTGGTCCGACTGAGCAGTGTGCGCTCCGGTCCTCTGCAGGCTTCCGAATTGGAGAGTTCTGAGCTGGCATGGTGTCAACATATTCAAAAAACGTGTTTGAGTGACATCGTCTCCGACCTGCATCACATGGATAATCATGAAACACCTAAGCGCAAAACCCACCCCCTAATTTTAAAGTTAGGTTTATTTTTAGACAATGGAGTCGTCAGGGTGGGGGGACGTCTACAAAATTCCACCTTGCCATATGAACGTCGGCACCCTATCGTGTTGCCCAAATCAGGAAGATTTGTGGAGTTGCTGATTGATCAATACCACCAGGACAATTTACACACGGGATCCCACCTTCTACTCTCCTTGGTCCATCTCAAATTTTGGATAATTTCGGCCAGAGACCTGGTCCGCCGACGAGTGAAAAATTGTAATTGGTGTTTTCGGATGAAACCCAAGGCCTTACAACCGAAGATGGCGCCTTTACCATCCACGCGATTTCATGAATTAAAGGCATTCATCTCCTGTGGTGTAGATTATGCGGGACCGTTCTCTATCACTGTTGCTAGGCGCCGGGGAGCTCGAAGCGTTAAGGCTTACATTTGCCTATTTGTGTGCCTCGCCACGAAGGCAGTTCACATTGAGCTGGCTTCTGACCTATCTACAAACTGTTTTCTCGCCGCTTTCCGCCGATTCTTGTCACGCCGAGGTCCGTGCTCCATTGTTTGCTCGGATCAGGGCACTAATTTTGTTGGAGCAAAGAATGCGTTAGATGAGCTTTACCGACTGCTAGTCTCCCGGGAATATAACAACGCAATAGTTTCCGAGTTAGCCTCCCGTCGAATTGAATGGAAATTGAATCCTCCCGCTGCTCCTCATTTTGGAGGCATATGGGAAGCGAACGTAAAAAGCGTCAAGACTCATCTGACAAAGCTCGTAGGTAACACCTTGCTTACGTACGAAGAATTCAACACAGCTCTTGTCCAAATTGAAGCGCTTCTGAACAGTCGACCCCTTGCGGTCCTTGATCGAAGCGACGGTGACCATCCCGAAGCTCTTACTCCGGCGCACTTTCTCACCCTAGGCGCCTCACTTGACCACTTGCCTGCGATCGATGTCTCATCCCATCCACTGCCTCGCCTCGATCACTACGCCAAAGTTAACTGGATTGTACAGCAATTCTGGAAACGATGGCAGCAAGAATATTTACACACCCTGCAAACCCGAGTGAAGTGGCAGCAGGATTGTCCACCCATAAAGCCTGGCACAATAGTCGTAATGACGAAGGAAAACGCACCCCCTCTCTCGTGGCCGCTTGCCATAGTTCTGCAAGTTTTTCCAGGTTCCGATGGCGTGACCCGAGTAGCTAGGGTTAGGGTTCGTGAAGGTAAACTTGTGAGGCCACTCGTCAAATTATGTCCCTTACCCACACAATAGTCGAGTGATCGTCGTCAATTTTGTTGATACCGTTGGGATGCCTCACTATCCGTTGTTGATTTGAACATTTTTCTATTTATTTATTCTGTTTGTTGGTTCGACACATTTTCTATTTATTCCTCTCAAAAATTGTTTGTTGGTTTGACAAATTTTCTATTTATTTATTCTGTTTGTTGGTTGGACAAATTTTCTATTTATTTATTCTGTTTGTTGGTTCGACACATTTTCTATTTATTCCTCTCATGAACTGTTTGTTGGTTTGACAAACTTTCTGGTTATTTATTCTATGAATTGTTGGTTTGATCACTTTCCTCTTTACTTATTTGCTGCACAGTTTGTTTTGTTCGACTCTTTTTCTCCTCAGTTATTTTACGAACTCTCCGTTTTCATTGATCTGTGGAACATTTTCGTATATTTATTGTTTATCCTGCCTTAAGAGTTCATGGGTTTCATTAAGCCTTCAATCTTGGCCATGCTTGACTCCCTCTATTTATTCACCTTATTTTGTCGGTCTGAAATTTACTATTTCAGGGTGGGGCGAATGTTTAGGCGTGAAGGCAAGGTTCGTAGTGAAGGGGAGGAGATAAAAATCTTTCTTCTATTATCGCCTTTTCTAAACATCAAAAGGGAAAAGGGCCAGTTTGTTGTTCGCCGTCCTCCCAGCCACCCGAGCGAATTAATACGTAGTGTTCAAAGAAGTTTCAATGCTGTTTTACCCAGATCAATCATTATTACACCCCAAAATTACGTCGGTTTAATTAAACGGTCGCGCCTGCAGTTTCCCGTACTCCCCTCCGTCCTATCCTCACCCACCACACTCTTTGTGGACCGAGTGGAACGATCCCAGGTGAGCCTGTTTGATTTTTCCTTTCACGGTCCTCCGGATTTAATGACATTGTGTCATCAGTAATTATTAACAATAAAAATCGTGGGTACGGAATAACCGCCCCAACATGTAGTCTTTTTTAGTGAGAAAAATCCGCAAAATTGGTTTTATGGAGCTTAATACAAGAAATTTGTGTTTCTGTTAGCCAAATCAGGGGAAGTGTTTTTTTTTTTATTATTATTATTATTATTTCTTTTTTAAAAGAAATATCAGTAAAAATGATGTCTTAGTAGTCGAAATCAGAGATGCTGGTTGCTCAGCGAGGCAGTGCTTTGTAGTGTGCGACATTTGGTTTTCACCACAAAAAAAAAAAAAAAAAATCGAAAGTTTTTATGCTGGATTTTAATCACTAAAATTTAGGGGTGGGCAGCTGCTCCACGAAATCTGCGCTTTTTATTCTAAGAAAGGGCAACTGCCCACCCCTGCCCCCCGCTGGCTACGCCCATGTCACAGGATAAAAAATCTACTTTGCTGCTAAAGTTGGGGAAAAGCGCATATTTATGTCTATAAGTTGTGGGGGGGGGGATTACCCCGCTAATCCGTTGCTAATTTGCAGCGAAAAGCGCTAATTTGCTGTTAAAATTGACAAAATTCACTCATTCGCGGCTAAAATGGAGAAATTCGCGGTTTAAACTTGGCATAAGCGCTGTTTAGCGGATAGACTGTGGAAATAGCGGTAATTTGCCTATAATATATGGAAAAGGTCATGGCTAAAATTAGGAAAAGACCTTAGAGGTTACCAATAGAGGTTTTATGTATAGTTAGAGACTTTTAGGAGCCTCTTGTAGATTTCCGCCCCGGGTCCCGATACGCACAGGTCCGCCAATGGGCCTCGCACTTCCTTTTCAGCTTACGAGCCGCCAGTGCTCGCCGGTTCGGTACTAAATACTTGGTGACAACTTGTCTATTGAAGGTCCTAATGTTTTTGAATTATTTATTTTTCGTGTTTTTCGCACTATCTGCCGTCGAAATCGAATTTTTGAAAAGTATTTTAAATTGTGTTTGTATTTTATTCAAAATACAATTCAAAAAGTATTTGTATTTCAGTATTTAAAATCTATTTTTGAAAGCATTTTGTGCTTTGTATTTAAAATACATTTTCAAAGTATTTTGCCCACCCCTGGATGACTTACGGTGCAATTACACGTATGAAGGTGGAGTAAAGGAGAACATTAATTTGGCCTACATAAACGGTGCAGGTGATTGGGCTTTAAACAGATGTCCTCGCTGTTTCCGGTGATAAATTATTAATTTTTATGCACGGCAAATCTGATTCAGCGACTAAATTGCGTGTTTGATGATACGTACTGCGGCTAAGGGCGAGAGTAAAACAAACCCAAGGCAATGCATAATGCCAGCTTTATTCCTATTCCCTACACAGTCCTAACGCGAGTAGAATAAGCCCGCTTCTATACCCACCAGAATGTCGTCTCGTGAAGGAGACACATTTACCCATCCACTTTTATTTCAACAGTCATCGAAAAGAGAGCGAGACCCAATGCCGAAAAAGAAAAACTTTGTCAACCTCTGTTCATTTAAAATATCGTTGTAGTTCCTCTCTCCTCTTTCTCTTTTGTTTACTCCATACTCTTACACCACTGTAGTTACACCATTTGCCCGAAAGTTTGTGTTACGAAAAACTTCTATTGGTTTTTTTTTGTCAGTTCTCTTATTTTCTTTCCATCGCATTCAGTTTGATAGATGTACAAAATAGTAAAGTGGTGAATAAAGTGACAAGAATATCCCAGCGAAGGAAAGTTTCCTTTTCAGGCTCACAAATGGACTGTGTGAAAGGCATATTGATTTTTTCTTCCTTATCTCTTTCAATTTGAAGAATTCCTACTGCCTTAATCTGCAACTAACCCGTTCAAATCAATGTTTATTGCTTTAATATAATTAAGGTTCTAATTGGAAAGTAGCTACGTCTCATCCATCTCAATCTAGAGCGCTCCGGACCATAAAATCATAATGACTTAGAGATAATGTAACCAGTTAATCAACCACCGCAACGTGTTATTTCCACGTGATTTAACTCACCATGACTAGACGATGTTACCTCCAGGGGCAGAACAGAATGGATGACAACATGGGAATACATTAGCACATTAACATCTTGAAGTGGGATTGCTATTCTCTCAGCTCTGGGCTGCGATTGGTACAAATCCTGAATTGGTGGGGCGGAGGATGCGATAAGATCTTGGATTTTTCGTGGTGAAGTGGTGTGAAGGGAGTGCAAAGACGCCGCAATGGGAATTGTAATCTTGTTAGAAAGAAGGAGAAAGACACATAGGAAAGCAATAAAAACAAGGGAAAAAGAAGGAACTTTTCATACTAGGCAGAGGCCTCTTTCTCTCTCTCTCTTTTTTTTTTTTTTTCTTCCAGCTTTTAGGATGACGGGTGAAGGGGATACGAACAAATATCTTGTAACAAGCAGAAAATCACACACATGAAAAACATTGTCGTAACGTACGCTTTTTTCTTCTTTTTTTTTCATTATATGCTATACAGTGTGAGTCAACGATTTGTCAACGACCAAAGGGTCATTCACTCCGACCAATCATCTACGTTTGAGCCTCCCCCCCTCTCTCTACAGTAACAACAAGAAGGAAACTTTATCACCGTCGCAAGTGAAACTTTCGATTTTATGAGACTCATTCCTGTTATAATTATGGTAAGAGTAGTAAAGCTTTCGAGCTGCACTATTGCCAACTTTTGACTACAAATGAACAGATCAGCCAAAATTGAAAGGATTTCTAAAAATCATGCGTAGTTTAGGCGATTGAGTCTATGTTGTCGTTCTTCCCGCAACGTTAGGGCCGTTGCGTCAATAACAAACCGTGGTTTGGCGGGGCGGGGGGGGGGTTCCTGCTTCTCCGCGTGCGAAAGAAACCGTGTGTCGAGGCCCTCCATAAAGGCCGAGAACTGCGCTGTGCCTTAAAAGAGTACCCCAGAGATCTCAGCAGTCTAGTTTGGTTCAGCTCTCACCCAGGAAACCATCAATTTGACTCCGGAGGATAAAATTAACAAGATAAAGTGTCTAAACCCCGTGAAATTGTTATTTTCAGTGTTTGAAGCCCGTGAAATAGGTTTTTTGAGGAGGACAATCCCTTGAAATTGATTTTATTCTGAGTTAAATCTGCCGCAACACAGTCAGATTGGTTTGTGACGGGGGGGGGGAGGGTGTCCTGCTCAAGCTCTTACAACTTTTGGTGATGGCATACGACGAAAGAAGGTTGCATGACCACCACAAGTCGGTTAAAATACCGGGTATTTGGAAAGAAAAAAATATCTCAAGCATTTCCAATAAACTTGAATGAAAGTCAGGAAGACAAATTTTTCCCCAAATATGCGATAATTATAACTCACATTAAATAAGTTTCGCTTAACCTTTATCGATTGCAATAATTGAGTATAAAATTGAGCATATTGTAGACACGGAGGAAGGAATCGGTTAGCAAGAAAAATTATAAGGCAGGTGAGTGGTTTCGGTTAAAATTAAACTTCATTAGATTATCTAATCTGCGCCTTGAGTGTACACAACTGTGGGTACGAGAGCTATAAGAGGCTTTGTGAACCTTGTGAGGGAGAATGAGAGAGGGTGATGACGTGGAGTAATTTTGTTGAATCACCCCATAACTGAAATTAATTAATGGGTGGATGGCGATGATTACTTTGCAAGGTGATATTGGGTGGGCCTGGTCTTAGGCGTGGTATTGGTCTGAAGCTGTTTTGTTTACGTTATGAAATAGTAGTGATGTTATATCAACGCTTTGATCATTATAAACAAAATAATTAATTACTGAAAACGTTGTCATTTTAATCGAAAAACTGTGAAGAGCATAGGTATGTATTAAGAAATTCGGTTGGAATACATTTGAAACTACTTGAGCACTTCTGACATAATATATTCACAAACTAGTTCTCAATTTTCCAACCAACATTCATACAGATGGAGGCTATTAGTTTCCCCGTTGTATCGTAATATTAAGACTCTTTTCATGAATATCAATGTGAAAAACTCCTCCTTCACGTCCTCAACGTACCAGAAAAGAAGTAATGCTACTAATTTAAAATCAGAAATAGGTACAATAGTTTATTACACAACGACCGAGGGAAGTAGAATTTTGCACGCGAGTTAAAAAACAACGAGCGAGGCTATGAGCCACTTGCACATTTTTTGAAAACATTTTTTCCTTAATGGTAATAAAAATAGAAAAGGGTTGGCGCATTTATTTTTTTTCAATATCAACGCAAATTTAAATTGATATGAATTTTCAAAGTAGGGAATTTTATGGGCCAGCTAAAAACACCCCGCGCCATGTTGATTTCATATCCGAGTGTGATGACGTCACTTAGTTCGAAAAATATTCGACAAATGACGTTAACACAGTGAATATTGCTTTATTATTCAATTTTATTGCTTTTTTCGAGAAAAAAAATAATAAAAATTCGAATAAATATTAAAATATCGTTCGATTAATTTCGTGGCGTTCACAATTTCCCTCAAAAATGACGTTTTATCGTTTTTTCGATATGAAAATAACTTTCTCTTGGTGCTATGACGTCAGTGCTTCGGAAGAAGATAGTGAGGGCCTTGAGTTGCGATCAAAAAAACACCACGCAGACTTTTTGTGGTCGTTCTGGCCGGAGGTGCCATGTTTTTCATCCTTATTTCCCAGTTAGGTGTATTTTGGTCCTATTTTCTGCGTTAGCCGTGGCTTCCAAGTTCTCAAGAGGCAAAAAAAAAAAAAAAAAAAAAAAAAAACCGCATTGTCCTACGTCCCAAAAACTCTCCTCGGCGAGGAACTGACCAAGACTCGGCCAACACCGAAGTGGTACCTAAGGTGTGCAGTGGCTTCTACGCTAAGCGATCAATCACATGTCAGTTATCATCAATCATTACGTCGGAGTTCCTCAAATGCATAATAATCCATCTCGATTGTTGGGCCGCGTTTATGAATATGGCCCTGAGTGAAGTGATGCTGTGTTTTTCTGCTTGGGGGGCACGTCCTATTAGGAATTTGAATTAATAACAAATACATTTTCCCCTGTCGTACTAGATTAAAGAGTCCTCATTTTTTAATTGTCAAAACTTAATTAAATGTCTCTTCTTCCACTCTCACTTTTTCTGGACGTCGAATTCATAGTGACTTCTCACAAATTTATTTTCCCTTTAAATCCTTAAAACCAACCATGGAACGACATTACTGCATTTTTCTAACGCCTTATCTTGCGTTAGAAAAACGCTCGAGTGCACCGAGCCTTACAGTGCAGTCAAAAAACTTTTTTATGAAAGGCTCCAAGCGGGTAAAACTCGTCCAGCTCAGAGACTTGGTTCAAGTATTTCATGTTAAAGTAGAATACTAGATTCGACGAGTGCCGAACAACGATATATAAAAGAACTGGATTGCTCATCACGGCTGATAAAGACCGTCTGATAATAGCCATCAAATAAGCTCCCATAGGGGATGAGAGGGGTGGAATTTCAAAATAAGTGCCATATTGCCATAACTACACAAGGAGAGGGACAAGGTAATTGTTTACCAGGGGATGACCTGCCCCCTCCACGCCTCTTTAGCCCTCTGTGAGCAATCCAGGTTTATAAATCGTTGGTGCCGAGTTATTGCAGAGAAGGGGAAAATTTGTAAAAATGCCTAAATTTGAGATGTTTGATAGAAATAGAATGGTGGTTCCTGACGTATTTGTGAATGCTGGTGATTGATTTGATCGAATGAAAGCAAAATCAAGTCGATAGAGGGCCAGCAATGTCCGCGTCATGTGAATTATAACTTGACAAGTTTCTAATGTACCCTGAGGGCCCAAACTTCCAGATAGGTCCAGGAACATGTTTTTAGCAAGTTAACTGATTAACCACTTCTTTCTGTCCATCGGCAAAGGACACGGCAGGTTACTATCGAGTTGGCATTACATTCTTATCTATTCCTGGTTGCCCCGTTCATGTAAGTTCTACATTGGAAGCTAGCTGCAAATCGGTTTTTTTTTTTTTTATAACTCAGTCTTGATGGCTTTTTAGGCATCAAAATTACGTAAAATGGAACTTGAGTGACTACGCTGGGGGATTATCGAAGGAAGGATCGCCGCTATCTAAAAAAAAAAATGAAAATAAATCGGTGCCGGTCCTTGCTCGTGAGTATCCAATCGCTCAACATTTGACATCTTGTCATCAATAAAAATCGGGCAACTTATTTCAATCATAGAGTCTTTTCTAGTCCAAAGATTCATTAGTGGCAATTCGACAGACGCCCGTCATTTCCCGGTGATGTCGAGCTTGGGAAATGTAAATTACCTCGTTGACGTGGTGAGAGCATTCACACAAGAGGAATTTCGCGATTTGAAATCACTTGAACCGCAACACGTCGACAGAAGTGGCTTAGTTAGTACTTCGGGAGTTCGGAATGCCGGAAACAAGGGCTTTGTGATGACAAGAGTGAGTTTTCCGTTGTTATTCAAGAAAAAAGGTCAGCTCACAATTTATTGTCGGTACGGGAACGTAAACGCGAATGCGTGACTATAGTCGGACCAGAGCAAAAGAATCTGAAGAAGGATACACGGTCCTTTCCAGCCCTCGAGTAGCACCCAACAAACGCGTAGTTCACCGGCATTTCGTTCTTTTTGGATCGGTCGAATAAACACTATTTGTTTATTATAGAATAAAAAGAACACGTTTTGATGTTTCTTTAGTCAAAATTCATTTTCCAAGTGACATAGGAACAAGACTTCTTGGCCGAGCGATGTGGGGAATGCGCATTCTGTTCTGCCTCAGTGACTGAAAACCGGAAGAAACTATCACCGTCTGTGGATCAATTGCTTACAATAGACCTAAATTTCAGCTCATAAAACAACTTTTGGAACGTTAAAATTAAGTAAATAATAAATAAATCACTCAATACTGTAATAAATTTGGGGTAACCTGGAAGGGTAATATAACCAAACTCTTATCTCGTGTCCGTTCCCGATAAGAAACTTGTCGATCTATTGGTGATTGTAGCTAAGGGATACGATATCTGGCGGCGTGTCAGAGAACGCGGCGTGTGATTTGTTGATGTCGTTTGACAACAAACTACAACAAAGGTTTTCTACAATGAGGAAGTTCACGTATCAAAAATGTTGGTCAGTGACACTTTTTTACTGTAAACTACGACTAAATTATCCGACGGTGACGAGGAGGCCTCGATATTGTACCCTTGGCATCACTGAATCAAGAAAACAAGACGATTATGCGGGTGCGCAGTACACCCGTACAGAAACTTTCACTGTCGGCTATTTGTTGGAGCAAGAAAACTCAAAAGTACAGATTCAAAAACGTTTTTGACCATTTTGCTGAACCCGTGCCGTTCTCTGAGCACTAAAACGAAACGGTGAGCTGGCGAGTACCAATAAAAAAATGATAAGGCGCACGTCGGATATCTCTCAAGGGTGAATCCAGAGAAAACTGCTGTGTCTTCGGTTGCTCTTCCCGTCGTAACTGAGACACCACATTGTCATTTCATTGTTTCCCAAAAATTGAGGGTTCAACGGTATGAGCTATCAATTAGCCCAGTGTTGGGAGAAAGTCGACCGCCGAAAGGCTTGGGAGCTTGCTTGACGTTTGAGAATAAATGTATCAGAAACCAAGTTCTTCTGTTCTCGTCACTTAAGGCCAACTGACTACTTTTTCCAATTGTGTTACGGACATTGATCACGAAAAAACAATTAAAAAAAACACAAAACTTGTTATCATTTAACATATGTAGGGAGTACCGGTTTCATTAACACACGACACTAGCGCCGCTAGTGATAGCTATAATCGCCAATAGTACTTAAAATACTTGTTTTCACCCATAAAGTTGCGACAGTTTTAAATTTAATGAAAATTTCAATGGAAGACCGACGTTACTGTTATTTCTTACGTATTTTTCAACGTGGAATCTCACAAACCTCACTATAGTCTTCTTGAGTTATAAATTAAACAATTAGTCGAGTAGTCACAACGAATTTTTATTATTATTTATTTTTTCCGACTAGTTTCGGGGAAGCTCCCCATTCTCAAAAAACCAGCTGCCTTAACAGAAGGATACAACCCCCACATCATGCGTAAATTTGCTATTTTTTTTTTTTTTTTTAACCAAATGAATAAATATAAGGTCAGTACTCACATAATATGTGTCTCAAGCCAAACTTGATACTAGACTGTCTCCCCGTACCTTGGACTACTACTCGGAACCCCCCCCCCCTCCTGTTTTTAATTTATTATACATGGAAATTGTTTTATCGGCCTAATTATTGTTTTTATACATTTGTAGGATATTTTCATATGGTTCCAATGCTACCGCATAGGTTTGGAAATTGCAGTTTTTATTTTCTAGCTTTATATGAATCTTCTCTAGAGTTTTCAGCTTCCCTTGATGTTGGTCTGCATTTAGCACTTTAACATCTACGAAATTAAAGATATGCCCAGTTCTTACATGGTGCTCACTGAGACCCGTACTTTTCTTCCCATTTTTTGTATCGCTTTTATGTTTTGCTACTCTATTTTTTAATTTTTGTGTGGTTAAGCCAACATAGCTATTTTCGCACCCACCACAATCGATTTTATAAATTACATTACTTTTTTGGGACTTTTCGTCCGTGTCTTTGATATTAGGGAATACATTTTTTTACCTGGTTACCTAATTTGAAAGCTAATTTTATCTTATTTTTATCACAAAACTCTTTTAAGAGATTCTTAATTTTGTATGATAGTTCCTCTACGAATGTAATACTACAAATTACATGTTTTTCTTTTACTTCAGAAATTTCCACAACTTCGTTTGCTTTTTCTGGGGTTTTAAATTTTTCCAATTCTTTCTTAATAAGTTGTTTTACTAAATTAGAGGGGTAGTCATTTTTTATAAACAGAGCTTCTAATATTTTGACATTTTCATCATGGAAACAATCATCACTTAGCATTAACATTTTCTTCGTTTGGTTTTTAATAATGTTTATCTTCATATGATACGGATGGTTGGAATAAAAATGTAAATGTCTGTCTGAAAAGAATTTTCTTTTCTATACCAGTTAGTTATTATTTTTCCATCTTTCTTTCGTGTGATTGTCATGTCTAGAAAATTGATTTTATTGTCCTTTTCTCGTTCTAGGGTAAATTTTATGTTAGGATGAGCCTTGTTAAACATTTTAACTAAAGGTTCGATATGTTCCTTTTTTACACTGGCCATTGAGTCGTCGACATAAATCCACCTTTAAGTTACTTTTTGCCAAGATATCGTTAATTACTTTATCCATGTTTATCCCAGCCAAGAGCGGCGACAGAAACCCCCCCCCCCCATGCTTAAACCATACTTTCGTTCGTAAATAAATTTAAAAAAGTTATTATAAACACAAAAACGTAAAATTTGGAAAAATAATTCTTTTGGAATGCTCGTTTCTTCTTCCAAAACCACCCATTTACTTTCTACGTAGGCCAACACCTCCGTTACTGGTATGCTAGGAAACATGCTAACCACGTCGAGACTAATAATTTCGTTCCCTTTCGCTATAGTTACCCCTTTTAGAAAACTGCGTATTTCTTCTGAATTTTTTATTGCAAAGTTATACCTGTTATTCAGACATTGGAGACGTTTAGCTACAAATTTAGTTAAATTATAATTTGGATTAGAAAAAGTACATATGATTGGTCTAAACGATTTTATCATTGGTCATGATTGGTCTAAACGAAAAAATTTTAGCAAATTTACGCATGATGTGGGGGTTGTATCTTTCTTCTGTTAAGGCAGCTGGTTTCTTGAGAATGGGGAGCTTCCCCGAAACTAGTCGGAAAAAATGAATAATAATAAAAATTCGTTGTGACTACTCAACTAATTGTTTAATTTATAATTAAGACGACACAACAAAAGCAAATGTTAAATCAATTACGTTCTTGAGTTATGACCAAAAGTGCACAATAAAACCTGGTTTTTGGGACTGGAATAGCAAGTACTATCTTCTGGCGCTTGAAAAACATGTAAATTCTTGGGTGAGATCAATGAAACTCATTCTGTCCACGTATTTTTTATACAACAAAAATGCAACCATCACCAGGTCGCTATCATTGATAGCTTTCGATGCACGCCAAAATTGGTGACTTTACTGTTGTCATTCTTAAAATAGGGCGTGTAATGCGTTCAATTATGTTTTTTTTTTTTATGACTTGCCGTAGTCCAAATAACAACCACTGCCGTATTTGTTTAAATTTTTTGATGAATTTAACCCTCCAAGGGAAAACGTAAGCGAAAGTGAGCTGATTCAGTAAACGTAACCCCCTAAATCGTATCCACCAAATAACAGAAATTGTTTTCCCATGTTCGATCGTAAGCGACAAAACATGTTTAAAAAGTATCTTGCTCACGGTAGAAAGTTTTGAAATTATGAAAATAATTAAAATGAATCACTAGGGTCACGTACACAAATTTTCAAGAGAATCATACGACATTAAGTTGTCCTAAACGAAAAATGCATCTCCTGTAAAGTTGGCCAAGTGGCGCTTACGATACTTTGCCTTTCCAGTAACGATATTATAAATTATAATAAATATTCGAATACACATTTGAACGAGCCTCACTTGCTCTCGCGTAACACGAGGATGCTTGTTTTAGCGGCGAAAGATCCCCAAAAATGTAATGAAGAATGAAATAAATAATAACTCCACATCTTTGAGTTTCCAGCAGATCGTTTACGATATCTTTTCTTTTCAACTTCTCCAAAACAGATGAAGTTCTTGTCTTCTTGTCGCCTAAAAAGTAAGGAAATAATTTGTACGCTCTGTTCTTCGCAAACGCTTCCAAACTTACAAGAGTAAGAATATAGGTGTGTTCCATTGTTTTGTACTTGCATGTTTCCTACAGGAATGGAAGTATGGTGATCGTGAAAAAAATTGAGTCCGAGCTGACTTATCATTCTTGATGTACAACCTCAGAAAAGTTGAAAAAGTGGTTTTCGGCATGCCGTCGGTCTGTCGGTATTTAGTGAAGGAAAAGTGCAGCATTGACAGTTGTTTTTATTTATTATTTTCAGAAATTTCAATGAAATGCTGTTCGTGCTACACTTTTCCTGCAATGGAAAACGCCTAATAGTCCATTAGAATAGTTTGTAGGGCGTGATTTATGGAGGTTCTCAGACTAGTTGTACGGTGAATAAGAGTTTTTTCTCTCCTACTGTTTTACTTACTCTTTGAAAGAGCAGAGACGCCTAATATGTAGTACTATCATGTGACCAAACAAATCTATTGGTGCTTCCACAATGCTTACCCGTCAGTCGAGACCGTTGGTACTCAAATCGAGAGGGTGCAACTCCCGGCTTCGCGAATGCGAGTCCTCGAAGTAGGTGAAAAGGTCTCAACGTCATTATCGAGCTGAAAAATGGTTCAATGACTTACAAGAATCAAGAAACGGAGCAATGTTATCCTGACTTCATCCTTTGCATTCAGAAAAGAAGAGCCAGAAAACAAGAAGAAACAAACTAATGAATCCACTGAAGGCTTCCGACCTCTATGATTATATAATAATTGAATTTGCTCACTTCAAATTGTCATCACATCAGAAGAACCTATAGAACCAGATAGAACCGGACCATGTTGTTCTCGCCTGCATGCTTTGAACCACTTCGGCGGAGCTGTGTTATTCATAGGCACCGTTATATTATAGTTTTTCCGCAGTTTTTAAAGTTGTGCTCTTGCATTGAGGCACGAAGAAGTATTTATACATATTTTATTACGCCTCAAAGCAAATGAATAAAAGTAATAGCGGTAGTAAGATAGACTTAGAACAGCGATCGTAAATTAGTGATAACTAAGGCAAAAAGAAGGAAATTATAATTTGATAAGAGAAAATAAGTATACCTATTCTGCGGAGCCCAGTTTCTGTAAGTTCAGACGGACTATTTAATTCCATTTTAATGTTGTGTAAAATTACTTTTAAATAACGAAAGAAAATGAGTATGAAACTACGAATCTCCATACCAGTAACAGTCTCTCAAAAAAAGTTGAACTAAGTGACGTCACAGACACTCAGCCAATCACAAGGCGTTGTGACGAGTGCGAAAATAAATGAATTATTATGACCAATTTAATAATTATTGGCACGATTTTGAGAGCACTTTGTTGCGACAAGTTCATTTTTAGGTTCTACCTAGCCAAAAAAAAAAAAAAAATTCTCCCTAGAAAATTCCGACCCATGCAAGTTCCTAATTCTACTCTCTCACGAGTTGTGTACACTATTTTTCGAGTGTCTAGCTACCCAGCTTTTGACATAAGCCTAATAAGAACAGAGACAATTTTGATAATTGTTAGTGACATTGCTTAAACTACGAGGTAATAATGTGTACGAGAAGATTACGGGAACAGAAACGAATACTTTTTATTTTCAAAACTCATTGAAACAACCAAAGTCATATGGATTACAACTGTTCCGCAACTGTTTCAAATTCTCAGTGGCAGGCATATCGAAAACCGCTTGGACTTTTTCTGGAAGTGTATGTAGTCCAGCTTTGGATATTTTGTGGCCTAAATAAGTCACCGACGTCTGTAGAAATTTACATTTATCTTTTTAACCCTGAATCCGTATTCTTCAATTCGTTTCAGACAAATTTTTTAAATGTTCCAAGTTATTTTTTCCTGAAACTATAATATCATCCAAAAAGCAACAAGTGTTTGGTACATTTTTTGGCATGTTCGCCACTGCTGAATGGCGCAGTAGCAACGCCGAAACAAAGTCTAGTATATTGGAAAAGACCTTGATTGGTATTTATGACGAGCAAGTTTTTACTTTGTTCATCGACCGGTATAAAAAGGTAGGCGTCGGATAAGTCGAGAACGGGAAACATTTCTCCATTTTGTAATTTTGAGAATATTTAATCCGGCGTTGATAGTGGATAAGTTTGAGGCTCTAGAGCTTGGTTTAACCCCGTAGAAAAATCAGCGCAAAGTATAATTTTTCCTGTCGGTTTTTTCTAACAATAACGCAAAAAGCGGCCGAAGACGACTGTTGTAGGAAGTAGGGATGTGCCGATACTCGTGGATCGGGAACGAGGAACTTAATCTCGGGGAGTATCGAGAACGAACTGTTACACGTTCCAAGACGTTACCGATACTGCTCAGTGGCGCAGTATCTTGTCTCTACCACGACCACCTCTCTGAAAAAACTTTTAAAGGAGGATTTCGCTCGTTACTGATACCGATCCAGTTCCACCGATATTTTTTCGCTTCCCGATACTCGTAACTTCACCCGTTACCGATCCAAGCGGGCGCTTGGAACGCTTTGTATAATATTCGTTCCCGATACCGATCCAGTTAAGAGTTCCACCGATATTTCTCTCCTCCCGATACTGTCACTTCAGACGTTACCGATCCGCGTGAGTTCCATCCCCGCTTGGAACGCTTTCGTTATTTCGTTCCCGATACGCAGAACGTTACCGTTCCAAGA
This sequence comes from Corythucha ciliata, assembly GCA_038030265.1. Classification (NCBI taxonomy): domain Eukaryota; kingdom Metazoa; phylum Arthropoda; class Insecta; order Hemiptera; family Tingidae; genus Corythucha; species Corythucha ciliata. The sequence goes on from CM075941.1 coordinate 51,620,687, forward strand.
GCGTTCCTAATTCTTTTTTCTCGGATCGATGAGAGGATTGAGAGGAATATATTGTGCAGAATGACAAATTGATTATTTTTCCTTTATTTAGATTGCATTTACTCAATTTATTTCTCCATACTGAAGTTTACCTATTTAATTACTTATTTATAAGATTTCTGTGCGCCCACCCCACCGCACACAATTCTAATATTTTTGTCGTGTTGAGAAATGCAGGAAATATATAATTAAATAATCTATACCAAACAAAAAAGAAAGACAATTACGAGTACAGTACAACAAATTCTAGAGTATCAGTAACTGGAACAGTATCCGTAGTGAGGAACTGTTCCTCAGGCGAAGCAGTAACGGTTTGGAACGGTGACAAGAAATAACTGGATAGGCACATCCCTAGTAGGAGGTCCTAACAACGATTTTTTACGCGTGATCTATCACTGAAACGCTATCCTCTGAATGGTAGAGTCGAGGGGTGGTGCGTTCTCGGTACTGGCCCTCGGGTCTCCACTCTGGCGAGAGGCTCTGACGCTCTCCGAGGGTCTTGACAGGATTTTCGCGCTCAGAAATGGTTAAACTGACTATTTGGCCGCTGAAGTAGGTAAGCAAACTGGCTATTCACATTCTGAAATTACCAGTAGTGAGTGGTGTGTGCCCTAAAAGCCATACAAATGGCTAAACGATTTGAGCCTTAAAAATGCATGTAAAAATGGTCCCAGCGCCCTGAAAATGGCAAAAGCAACCGTTCGCGCCTTGGAAACAGCTAGGTAATCTGACGATCACGGCCCGAAAAACTGCAAACTGTTGCAATTCAGAACCAAACTTGGCTATTCGGACTCTAAAATCGTTTAACTGGATATTCCCTCCCCCACAGAGCAGGGAGCCTTCACCACCTTAACAAAATCATACCATCAACCCTCCATCGATTATGCCTTTAATACTTCGCGAGCGCGATAAAACACGGAGCCTTTTAGTTTCAAGCCCTGCGAGTCCATCTCTGATTGAAAATGTTTGGATTTAGGGTATTATGTTAAATTTTCGTGTCTGATTCGCAGTTTCACAGCTAATTAGCAAGTTTCGTGCTTTTGGGCGTACTATGTTGGATTGTGTTTGCGAATAATCGCAGTCATGCAGATATGAACAGCCATTATTGATTTAATGATTTCTCGCTATCCTTCCGCAGCCAACGTTGAGATCTGGGACTCAAATTACAAGGAGTGTTGAGCCCCTCCCTGGAACCGCACCTGTCTGCCTCTACAGCCTTCTTGGATTGGCGCAAGCCTTTCATCAGTGTCACCCCGACCAGTCCTAATCCTATAATTCATGTAAGGTGTACGGATGTACAATACTCGCTTCACAGCCCAGCGGGCCTGGGTTCGAATCCGCAGCTATATGCTAATTTCAATGTAAGGCTGATGCGGCGAGTTGTGCAGCGATGTGCGTAAGGAGATAAAAACCACGCATCGACCTAAACGCCTGGGTAGTACAGATGTGAAGTGATCAGCTGATGGATATCAGGGCATGTTGTAAGAGTAAGAACTGCTTGAAAGGTTATAGGCGCCCGTGGGCTCGGTACACCTGAGTCTCCACCCTCAAAAGAAGAAGAAAAAAAAATGTTTGCGCAGTAAAGTTTGGACGATTTGTAATCACTTTTACTTTTAATTACTTACGATTTATAATTATTCATAAGAAAACAAAATGGTACGGCAATTGCGTTTGATCGCCTGTTTGCCTGCAGAAATATCATAGGTAAACTTTCACTCACTGTCTCTTATTCGCTCTCTCTAAATAGCCATGTTCACCTTTCATTCTGTTAGAAAACCCTCTTGGTGTCTTTCACACACGCTGTCCTTTTCCCTCTGCTCCGTAATTAACGTGAATTATTTTTTCCTCTAGCTGGATCTAGGCAGACAGGTCTCAAATTAAACGGTGCGTAGTTTTTTATTATCCTGCAACGTGACACAATGCCTGTGTTCTGATTGTCTGTTGACATGACCAAGGAGAGAAACCCTTTTTTGTTTTTGTTTTGTTTTTCAGATAATACTAGCACTCGGGCCAGACAGTGAAAATCCTACTGAGATTACTCTCTTTCTTTCTTTCTTGTTAAAATTCATATAAAAAGATAACAAATAATTCGCAGTGAAATGAATAGTATTTAGTTGGGCGGCAAAGACCTGTCCAAACAGCAATACTGCCCACACTTTTATCCGCCCGTAATATGTGGTCAAAATATTTTATAAATCTCAATTAATTTTAAAGTTTGATAGTGATCTAGGTGATAATCAACTTCATTCATGATGGTTAAAAGCGTTTTGGCGTGATAATTTTGATCGCGTATTTTATTTTGCCTTTAAAGGTCACTTCTCATCACTTTCATTAAACAACAAACGAGAGTCAATTTTTCATTTTCAAGCTCCCGTAAATTTTGGTAGCACGTAATCAGAGTGAAAATCAGAGAGTTATGGAGCGTTAAAATGGCTTTAGATACTTTTACTCTCGCGTACATTTAAACTTCCGCTCTTCACCTCTTTTGCTGTGGTCAGCTTTACTCTTGGAAAGCTTTTTCGAGCCTTTTGAACAGAACTGAATACAAATACGCTACCAAGACGCTTACGAGAGTGAGTTGTGATAGTGGTTGGTGGAGGGGAGGAGGGAGAGGTTAAGGTTTGAAGAATCTGAGAGCGGATATGTCTCTCAAAACTTGTAAATCCAGCTCACCAGATTATCTCACTTTCACACGAATTTCTTCCCTTACACTTTTTAACTATAAGTTGTCGGAAGACGCGATCGTGTCTAGGGGAGTGCGTTCTTGACGGGAGGCGGTTGACTGCGCGTTTTTTTTTGGGGGGGGGGGGCTTTAGACGGATGTCTATTAGCTCAATACTTCTACAACGTAACACAGCATCATATCATGTGGCTCGTTAAATTCTCATGCCACATTCTTTGAGGAAGTCTAGAATTTTTTTATAATAACATTTTTTAATATAACACGGCAATTTAGAGAGAGCGAATAACAGACAGTGAGTGAAAGTATACCTATGATATTTCTGCAGGCAAACAGGCGATCAAACGCAATTGCCGTACCATTTCGTTTTCTTATGAATAATTATAAATCGTAAGTAATTACAAGTACAAGTGATTACAAATCGTCCAAACTTTACTGCGCAAACATTTTTTCTTCCCTATAAAACTGTCGATTCGCGCTTTGAAAATTGCTAAAACTGGACTTCACGCGCTCTAAAAATTGGTGGCGACTGGTGAACTTTGGAAAATGCCTAAAAAGATCATGATTACCCCCCGAAAGTAGCTAAATCGACCATTCGTGCGCTAAAATTGATCAGACTGGCCATTCTTGAGCCATATATGACTAATCAAGCCTTGAAATCGGCCGAAATGACTTCACGTGCCCTGGAAATGCCTAAAATGATGATTCCTTCCCTGAAAATGGCAAAATCGACAATTTGCGCACCCGGAATGGTCAAACGTCATGCCTTGGCTTGATGCACTGGGTATTTGAGCCCTGACAATGGCAAAACTGACGATTTGTGTTTTTAAAATGGCTAAAATTACTATATTTGAACCCTAGAAATTGCCGATTTAATTTACGAGCTCTAAAAATGTCTGAACAAGTGACTCCTGCCCTGAAAATGGCCAAATAGACCATTCGGAGCGCCGAAAATGGCCAACCTTGCTGTTCTCGCCGTGACTTGGGACGCACTATTCGCTCCTATAACTGGAAAGACTGACTTTATGCGCCCTAAAAATGGTAATGGCTATTCAAGCCTTGAAATCGTCAAAATTGACTCTTTGTGCTCTGAAAAGCTGTGCCCAACAAAGTAAAATGTCAATTTTGAAGTAAAATATTCAGTTTTGAGGTAAAGTAATATTTTTTGGGCGGAACCGCAAGTTTCAAGGTAAAATCGTCAGTTTAGGAACGTTTTTGGGATGAAATCGTAATTTTTGGGGTAAAATGACCAGTTTTGTATTAACGTCATCAGTTATGAGGCAACACGTCAGCTGTGGCGCGAAATCGTCTGTATTAGTATAAAATCGTCACGTTTGCGACGATTTTTTTTTTTTTTGTGTGAAGTCACCTGTTTTCAAGACAGAATGGCCTAAAATCACCCGTTTTGAGGGGAAAACTTAAGTTAAAGTGTGACATTGTCGGTTTTGGAGTATATTATCTAATTTTGAGGGGAAATTGTCCGATACCTTATTGTCAGAGTTTCGAAAAACGCTCGGAACTTCCACGACGTCGATCTCAGCTTCTTTTAACTTTTCAGTTAGCTGATTGAAGCATCGCGTGAAACTTGCTCTCTTTAACTTCTCGCTCTTTCGTTAATTTTTCCATTCCTCCGGACCTGTTATTCACGGTCGCCAGATGTTAAAAATCGAAAAAAATGGAAGGAATATGGTAAAAAAGGAGACAAATAAAAGAAAATTGTTGATTTATTTGTTCTTCTATTAAAGCAAGACTGGACTGAATTTATTTTTATAGCTGATTCCTTTGAATGGAGTGATTCAATTTTCAACACTTGAGATATGTATAGGGTTATGTCACAGGAACTATATTTTACGTATCTACATTATTCAAGTATTTGTTTTGTTTTGTTTTGTTTTTTTTTTTCTGAAATATCCCCTGCGTCCTTTTTCCAGTCAGGACAATTTCTATAGCCACACAGAAGATGAATTCGTATGACATTTTCCAAGTGCACTGGGACCAAATGGATCCCCCTTGCCTCCTTATTCATAACTCACTTAAAGCCTCTACACAAAATCACACTCTTTGTGTAACTTCATCATTCCTTACACACGCCCATTTTCATCAAGATCCTTAAATTCGCACAAGAGTATAACGAGGTCTGCGGTTAGTTTGGTATAGAAGGGGTTATAAGAGGTTCTCTTCCCTCAAGACCTCCAGGCTCAACAAGAAGAGCTGCACCCCCCACCCCCGCTCAATAAATCACTTATTTCAGGACTTCCATCAATCCCGCTATTTCCACTATATATCAACCCTCTCAATTCTCGTATCTCATTGAAAATACTTTGCCCTCTCACACTCCCTCTCCGCAAGTGTTTCAATATGAAGGACTCCCTCTTCTTTGCAGAATGATTTCTATCACTGAGTCACAGCTTGGGGAAATACTATCAATGGTGTGATAAAACCAATAAAAAGAAATTTAATAGAGAACGAAAAAACGTTTTTTTTTTTTTTATCAGTCGCAATATTGTCCTAGTTGGCAAAAGCACAGTTAATTAAATCAGATAAACTCACAGAATATAGATAAAAATGAATTGAATTGGGAAGGGTAAATATTGCCTTTATTCACAACGCGTAGAACTGTAATTACAACATTAGAATTATATTTTCATTCATTAAAAAAATAACCAGAAGTTTCACCTTTCCTTTACTTTTTTTTTTTTTTTTTTTTTAGAATTCAAAAACAGAGAGATTCAGTTCAAATTGGTTATGGTTCTCTCTTTATGTTCGTGACGTTGAGAAATAAGAAAGGCATGCTTTTCTAAATGAAATAAATTGTTCAACTTGGAGAAAATCCGGTGGAGGGAAAGGGGAAATAGAGATTTATATTTACGGTCGGTGTTACATATGAGGAAAAATCGTCAGCGGGGTGGAAAGGCGACTCGGGTGAGAAAGACGAGTGGACTATGCGTGAAAAAGGACATGCACGATTGGAATTCTTGCCCTTCCGTTTGGAATCGTTGAGCGTGATGACGCACTCTTGCCCTCACATTTTACCCAACCTAACATGGGTTTTTTTTTTTCGTCTTGTTCGTTTGTTTTTTATGCCACTTTAGTCGGCAGGCGGTAATTAATAAGACCGAGACTAAATGAAGAACTATTTTTTTACGACAAAAGGCAAAAAAGCAACTGACTTTATTTTTACGTCCGCCTTGATCAGTTATTATTTGTTGTGGTACGCCGAACTGGCTTATACAGTTGAAGTAAAAGTTCTTCGCAACCGTCTCTGCTGTTATGTTTTGAAGTTGGAATAACTTCCATCCAGCTCGAGAAACGATCGAGAATAGGTCCGAACAGTTCAATGTTTCGGTCACAACTTCATTGTTTTGTAAAAACGCAAAAGTTAACGGTTTATCATCCGTGAAAATCACAAATTGGCGTTCTTCTAGAAGGTATTTAAAATGTTTGATTGACAGGTATATGCTGAGTAGTTCTCTATCATATGTACTGTATGATTTTTGAGCCTGGTTTAGTTTTTTTTTTTAGAATAAAGCACTTGGCTTCTAGCCGTCTTCTTCATACTGTTGAACTACGGACCCGATAGCGGAATCGGAACACCACCACCGAATCGGATAACACCAGTTGACGCTTGAGATCCGGGAAAGTTAGCAAGGCGGCATTCGCTAATTTTAGTTTATATTTTTGGAACATTTCCGTTGCATGTGTTGACCATTGAATTTTTCTTTCGTCATTTTTCTTCGAGCCTTTCAGAAAGTCGTGGAGGGTGGGCTGAGTTTCCGCAGCATTTGGTAGATAGCGTCGATAAAAATTTAGCATTCCCAAGGTGGCTCTTAGTTGTTGAACTGTTTCGGGAAGCTTTTTATCGAGGATTACAGCGGCTTTCTCTGGGAGAGGCCGTGAACCAGTGGGTGTAACTTTTTTTTTTTGTCGGGGGGCACCGGGCTTTAAACCCGGCAGGCGCCTAAGCCTCCCTTGGGCTCCTACACCATACCCCATACATAACTGTGCACTTCACACCCGCACTACGCGAGCGTTTCGGTCGGTACGCGGTTTGTTGAACGCACATCGCCGGGAACGCCCACACGAAGCCGAGTGTGCCGTGTCACAGCTCGCCGCAGCCTTAATAGTGTAATGGGCAATGGCTGGATTCGAACCAAGGCCCGCTGGGTTGCGAAGCGAGCATTGTATCCATTACACCAATTGAGGCGCGCTACTAGGTAGCCCAGGAATTCTATTTCAGAGACACCAATGACCGACTTGGAAATATTAATTCGAAGTCCATACTTGTCGAGTCGATAAAAAACTATTTGTAGGTGCTCTCAATACTCGGCTTCCGATGCCGATGCAGTTAGGACGTCGTCGAGATATGCGAAAACAAAATTCAGGTCGCCGAGCACGTCATTGATAAAACGTTGGAACGTAGACGGCGCGTTCCGCAGTCCAAAGTCCGTTTTTTTCTTGTCCTGTTCTGCCATAGGGACCTAGTAGTAGGATTTGAACAAGTATATTTTCGAAAAAATCCTTTTTCCTGTGAGAATGTTCAGAAAATCTTCAATCCGAGGTATTGGACAGCGATCTGATACGCTCTGCTCGTTTAAACGACGATAGTCACCGCACGGCCGGAACGAACCATCCTTTTTGGAGACCACATGGAGAGGACTGGCCCACTCAGATTTCGAGGGTCGTATGATTTCATTGTCGAGCATGAATTTGAATTCTTATTTAGCCACTTCTAACCGTTTTGGGTCAAGTTGTCTCGCTCGGCAGTGAACGCTCGTTATGTGATGTCTAAAGTTGTGTTCAACTTCGAGAGGCAGAAGATTGGGTTTTCGTGCTAACACAGGAAAACACCAATACCAATAGGCACCATAATACTACCAAGAGTCATTGGAATTGAACTGATTTTCAATCGCTATGGTTGAAAATGTCAAGTTACGTGTTTTAAAAAAAAATGGCTTGTGAGCTTGTATTGATCTCAAAATACCCCCGTCATATGATCACCGTAGCGTAAAAACAAAGGTTTTTTGAACGACTGAAGAAAAAAAAAAAAAAATGGAAAAAGGGTGAGTGGGATGAATTTCAAAGGAATACAACTGTAACACCTGAACCGTTAGTTACGTTAATTATTTTATGTCCCGGTAAAACCTCTCTTTTAATACAGAGACAATAACTCCCGTTTCCCCCCCCCCACACCCTCTAATCCTCTTTCACTGGACTCTCATCACGTTGGTCTTGAAACATTGAGGTCACTCTGCAAGTAATTAATGTCGAGGGGCTTACAAATTAGCGACAAGGGGAGTAGCGAGGATGACGGGGGCAAACAACTGTATAGAAGCGGGAGGCCACCATCCGCTGGAAAGTTCATATTGCCCCCCCCCCCCGCCCCCTAAGTGTGCCCAGACCAACCGAAGGATACTTTGTAAGCTCATCGCTCCGTGGATAATCATTGTGAAATTACGGTGTGCGCCAATAAGAGGATATTGAGAAGGATACGCTCTACAAAACTGATAACGTGTTAGTGACACAAGCGGAGTGACAAACGAGGAAATACTTTTCTAGAATAATAGAGCTTTCGTAAATCATCTCACGAAAATCCAAACTCGAGATAATTCGGCAATTTCTGGAAAAACGAAATTAAAATTAGTACCACAGGGACAGCAGTATATACCAATCATACATAATATGAACGTCTGCGTGAGAAACTTAATGGCAAATTCTTAAACTTCCCCGAACCCCGGGTTTTCAGTTTGAAACCCGCGGTAAAATCGTGCCTTAGAACCCGTAAAAGCCAACTTGAGAGGCGAAACATCTCATTCCTGATTCGCCTTTCTCTTGTTCACAGTCATGGTTACATTGATTGCTGTTTTCGCACACATCGTGGTGTGTTCACACCGAATTGTCCATGCGACACTACTCTCTGGACATAATTATAAAGTGTCAGCAGGCATAAATTTATTGGCTGTACATACTCTGATAAAAATTTCCGGAAGTTTGTGTTTATACGAATGAAATTTCTGTCCGACACTAAATTTCAAGCACCCTCTGGCTCTGGGTTTGATTGTGTCTCAAAATGTGTGGATTTGGTCAAACGTTCTGGATTCCGGCGCCAAATCCCCAGAATTTTTCAGTAAAATGAACGGGGCGCGATGAATGTTTGGTACTGAATCGCTGTCTTGCAGTGGCGGTGGAAGTCAGACAGCATTGGGGGAGGGGGCAAGAATCTGAACAGTTCAAATTTTAACCCGCCCCCCTCTCAACAAATATCGTGTTTCGAGTCATTTATGTGCAAAATTACAATTTTCGGTCACTAAATTCATGAAATTCTCTTCTAGACTAATTTTCCTGAGGTCGTCCAAGGCGCAGTCGCAGTCTTATTAGATATAGGCCGAGATCAGACGGGAAACTGTTGGGGGGGGGGGAAGAAAGAGTATGCCCTGAACAGTGGCCTACTCCAGGCGCCCGGCGGAGGGTGGAAATCTCTATAGAAGGCCCCTTAATGGGTCCCTAAATATACAAGTAATATACTTTCTACGTTTTTTTCTCAATTTTAGTCACGAAGTTGCCTCAGGAAACCGCCAGTTAGTGTTTTCTTTCTCGATCTTAGGTGAAAATGAGCCATTTTTTCAGTTTTGACCGTGAATTTGCTCATTATTTTCTCAATTTCATCACCGGATTAACACGTTCTCTCAATTTTCTCTGCGAATTGTCTAGCGCTTTTTCTAAATTTTAGCCGCGAATTAGCGTTTTTCTTCATTCGAGCATTGAATCGGCACATTTTATAAAATTTTAGTCATGAAATGGCGCTTTCTCACAATTCAAGCAACGAAGTTTCCCCACGAATCCGCGAATTAATACTATTTATTAAAATTAACATCGAATTGATGCATTTTCTCAATTCTATCTGCGATTTAGTGTTTTTATCAAGTATCTCAACTAATATTTGACACTAATTTTTATCCACGCAGTAGCGCTTTAAGGTTACGACTGAAAGCATCATTTCGGCCTCCGAAAAGAGGTCGCGCGGGGGTGTGAGAGGGGTCTACTTTGTTAGGAAGAACCGTCTGATTGCTCTACACACGCTCCTATCCTGTTTCCAGCGTGGTGGGGAGTTAGGAGACACACAGGACGGTCGCGACCTTCCTGCCTTCCTACTTAGGACGTCCTGCCGTTTTTGCTTCCTAACATGCTACACACGTTCCGATCGTTCTTTCCTTACTTTTTTTTTTCGTAAGGATAGGAAGCTAGGAACGTGTGTATAGGCCTTAACGCTCAAAGTTGCCTCAAGAATCGGCAAATTGAAGTTTTCTCAACTTCACCTGTCAATTAGCACTTTATCTGAACTTCTATAGCCCCAAATCGCAGCGCTTTATCTCAATTCAAACTAGGAATTTGCGTTTTTCTCAACTTTAGCTACCGAAGAGCATTTTTTCTCAATTTCAGGCGTGAATTAGCGTTTGCTTTCAATTTCATCCGCGAATCAGTGCTTTTTACAATTTTAACTGTGTATGAGCGCTTTTTCTCAAATTTTTAGTCACGAATTACCGCTTTTTCTCATGTTCAACCGCAAATTGTAGAGCTTTATCTCAATTTTGGCCACGAATTAGCGGTTTTTCTCAATATCAACCTAAAGCACTCCATTATTTCATCTATAAGGTTTTCGAGGGCCCCGGAGTGCACTCGGAGGCGCTTTGTCCCCCTCGTCCCACCTTTTATCGGTCCTGTAATGCTTTTTCACTATTTATTTAAACCCAAATTCCGATTTGGCACTCTAAAAAATCATTTTCGTGGGGTTAGCCTTATCAAAACCCAAATTTTACCGACAGAACCCAATTTCACGGGCTTCGCTCACCCAAAAAGCCCACCTGGGAGACTTAAAACAGTTGATTCCCGAGTCACCTTCCTCTACTTCGTGGTCTTGTTCACACCGATGGCTAGAAATTGCGGTTTTCACTATAGCTTTGAACCCACATTTCAGTGACTTGGCGCTTTAAAAAGTTCAACTTTGTGGGTTTGACACTTTCAACGCCCAAATTTTGTGGATTTAGATCTCACAATACCCAATTTCACCTGTTTCTCTGACCCAAAAAGCCAATTTCACAGGACTGCGTCCTGTTTCGATGGTACGGCCTTTCAAAGTTTTGTGGACAAGGGCATTCAAAAAACCCGATTTCGCTGTTTTTGAACATGAAAAAAAAAAAATAAATTTCGCATGTTTGACTCTCTAAAAGGCGCAATTTTGCGGGGTTGGTCTGAAAAAACAACGTTGTAGGTGTGGCCCACTCAAAAAGTCAATTTTAATGTTCCAGCTTCTTCCGAGCTGGTTTATTCACAAAACTAATCTCGCGGGTCTGGCTCCACGAAAGAACTTTCAAGTCTTAACTCCAAAAACTAGCTACTCGGGCGTTTCCGCGAAAAAACAAAAAAAAAACGAGAAAATCACTGAGTTTTGCTTTTTCGTGGCTTGGAAAATGTCGGAGGCATCCGGCATCAATATTACAAATCAGAACGTGGAAAAGTCACAAAAAAATAATCAGTGCTGGAATCGATTAAGGCGAAAGGGGATGACAAGTGTGCAAGTGAGAGGGAATATAGGCGCTGCGGCGGCACTCCTCACGGCTCCAAAAATGGTCCGACATTAATTTTGAAAACTGGATTTTACTCGGGTACTAAATCTACAATTCGCGTCGTTAATCTTTTTTTAGATTTCACCTCGTAACCCAAAAATCAGACAAACAAAATCTCGATTTTTTATAAATTTGGAAAAATCATGTACAGCCCAGTTGTAGGATTAGGTTACTGACTCCAAAACATTTTTTAGATTCACGATCGGGTAACAATTAGCGCCCGAAACAGGAAAATCGTGAATACAATAGAACACCCTCCGCGCGCCGCCATCCATGGGTGGGTGTTGGAAAGAGAGACTCCTACTTCAACACTGCACTTGCGGTCAAGGTCACTTGTCACATTTTGCGGTGTTGCCACGTCTATGTCAGGAAATTTCAGCTTATCATTGTTGAAGTTCCGGAGGTTGAGATACAGTGACAAGTGATCAATGGGATCTAAAAATCTGTGAACACCGTGTATAAAAAAAAGGAAATAACTTTAGGACCGTTCCATTTTTTTGCTAGTGCTGCACTAGTGTAGAAAGTAATGTGATCTCATTGACTTACTTGAAACATTGAATGAAACCAGATGACTTCCTTCAAAAGTGTAGCACTCAAGAAACAATGAAACGGACATAACAACAAGGAAACAATCATGGGTGTAGCCAGAGGGGGGCAGGAATAGGCAGTTCCCCTCCCTAGACTCGAAAGCGCAGATTTAGTGGCGCAGTTGCCCACCCCTAAATAAATTCTGGAAGTATGAATCCTTCAGGACAATCACAATCACATTGTGTTTCGTCGAAGCTCACTAAAACAATCATTTCCCGGATTTCGCTATTAACAAATCAATTTCGCGAATTTCGCAAGGATGACATACTATTCAGATGCCAATTTCGCCGTTTTTGCGCCATAAAATACCACTTTCGCGGACCGACGTGGATTCAGGATTTGCCAAAGGAGGGGCTAAAGAAAAGGTGTGCCTCCATCTACTAGAAAAATGACTTGACAGCCATTTGCTGCCTAAAAGTAGTTAAAACTAGCTATTCCCACTATAAAAACTGCACTATAAACTGACTAAACTTGCGCCCAAAAATACAAAACCGAAGATTCGAATTTGAAAATTGGTAAATTGACTTGGCGCGCCCTAAAAATAGCTAGAACAAACTGCGCAGCTAAAAATAGTCTAAACTGACGATTGGTGAACTTCTAAAAATGCCTGAAAAGATCAATATTCACGCTCCGATTGTAGCTAAATTGACCATTGCCGCGCTAGAAATGGTCATACTGTCCATTCTCGTGACTAATGTGACCAAATACGCGCTTTCGGCTTGACGGACTAATTATCGAAGTCCTGAAAGCGGACAAAATGACTTCACACGCCCTGGAAATGCCTAAAAAGATTATTCCTGCCCTGAAAATGGCAAAATTGACAATCGTGGAGTTGTCAAACTTCCATGGCCTTGACTATTTGAAGTTTTGAACCCTAAAAATTGCTAATGAACTGACTTTACGAGCTCTAAAAATGGATAAACTGACGAATCGCGCTCTAAAATGCCTGAATAGGTGACTCCGGCCCTGAATGGCCAAGTTGACCTTTCTCGCGCTGGCTTGGGACGTACTATTCGCGCCTATAACAGAGAAAACTGACTCTATGTGCCCTAAAAATAACAATTATGGCTATTCAAGCCTTGAAATCGTCAACACTGACCCAATGTGCCCTGAAAACAGCGATTTATTAGCGCAATTACCACGCTTAAAAATTGCCCAAACTGACCTTAGCGCCCAGAAAAGGATTGAGCTGGCCATTCTCGCTCTAAAAAAAACGGCTAAACTGGGAATTCCTGCTCTAAAAACGGCAAAACTGACCATTCGGACCCTTAAATGGCAAAACTGACTATTCTTGCCATGAAAATTTCACACTAGCTATTTCTCCATATAAATGACCATACTGACAATTTGAGCACTAGAAATGGCAAACTGACTATTCGCACTCTATGAAAAGGCAAAACTGACTGTTCAGGCTAAATTGGCGGAGAACATGGCATACTATTATTAATTAACGCTTTATAAATTGTCAAACTGATCATTTGCGCCCTTCGCGGAGGCTGCAGATGGTGCAAATGACGATTTGTGTCTTTCAAAAAATGGCTATTTGCTCAACAAAGTAAAAAATGGCCAAATATGGCTATTCGCGACTTAAACCGGTAAGCTGACCACTGGTGTTTACGCACTTGAACATGGGCCGTCCACACATCACCAAATGGCTGATCCCTCCCCCCCCCTCCTATCACATCACCAGCATTGGTTTCCCGCAGCCTGAAGGACTTGATACACTGACCACTGTCGTGCTCAGTGCTTGCGGGGAGCCTGGCTAATCACGCCCTAAAAGTGGCTAAACAAACCATTCGTGCCCGAGAAATGGCGAAATTTAACATTCCTACATTGCCTAACTGAGGGATAGGGAGTGCTTCGGGCCAGCGAGTAGCTCTGTCAACGATGGTGAGGATGTAGCGGTTGCCATCCGAGACAGGTAAAGGACCGACTACGTCACAATGAATGTGCTCAAATCGACCGGCGGGTAGAAAAGTTGCGAGAGGAGTCGACGCGTGGCGGTGTATTTTTGAACGTTGGCAAGCGAGACATGAGCGGGTCCAGTTGTTAATTTGACAGTCATCAGGCCAAAAATAACGATCCGAGATAAGTTTTCGAGTAGACCGTGTGCCAGGGTGACTGAGTCCATGAAGACGATCGAACACAGCGCGGCGACAAGTAGCTGGGACGTAAGGTCGAGGTTGTGAGGTTGAATGCTCACACAAAAGAGATTGAGAAGCGAACGGTAAAGGAATGGAACGAAGTTTTAAAGAGGGGTTGTCGTATAACTCGCGAACTTGTGAGTCTTTCAGTTGCTCGTCGGCAATAATATCCAAACCATTGGGGCAGTTGATGGATTCTATTCCCGTTGACGTGACGAATGTCTGTTGTGAACTGACTGATGAAATTCAAGTGTCGAATGCGTCGGGGAGGGGCAGTGTCGACTTTTTGAGAAAACCCATGGATCAACGGTTTGTGGTCGGTCAAAATCGAGAATTGGCGGCCCTCGAGAAGTGGGCGAAAGTGCTTCACAGCCAGATAGACAGCGAGTAATTCACGGTCGTAAGCACAATAACGTTTTTGCGTGGAGGTCAGAGCTGTGGAAAAAAAAACCTTTGTTGTAAAACGGCGCCGATGCAGGAGTCGGACGCATCACAAGCGAGGGAAATTTCGGCGTCGAATGAAGGATGAAGAAGTAGAGTCGTGTGTCCGATAGCTGTTTTGCAATTTTCGGAAGATTCTTCAGCTTCCGAAGTCCAAACGAGTGGCGTTTTTGGAGAAAGGGAGGAACGAGTCGAATTTTGTCCCGTGAGCATTTTGTTGTTGGAAGACTGAAGTTGGGCAGCTTTTGGAATGCATCTTCTATAAAAGTTAAACATTCCGAGGAAACAGCGGAGTTCTTTTACTGTTTGGGGTTTCGGAAATGTTTTGATGACGTCGACTCAATGGCGGTCAATGGCGTTATACCTGAACTTGTGACGTGGTAGCCAAGAAAATCGACGTCAGGAGCGGTGAAAACACATTTCGAGTGGTTAATGGTCAAACCGTGGGTGTCGAGTCGACGAAAAACTTCGCGGAGATGCGTTTTTATGGGTGCCATCGTTGGGCGAGGCTACGAGAATATCGTCGATGTATGCGAAGACGAACGGCAGGTCGCGAAATATCGAGTCCATGAAACGCTGAAAGGTCTGCGCCGCATTTCGGAGGCCGAAGGTCATCCTGAGGAACTCGAATAAGCCGAAGGGTGTGATGATAGCTGTTTTTGGGATGTCGGTGTCGGCAATGGGGATTTGGTAATAGGCGCGATTGAGGTCTAATTTCGAAAATGCTTTTGCGCCGCGTAGATTGTTTTGAAAATCGAGGATGTTTGGGACTGAATAACGATCTGGGAGTGTTTTGGAGTTCAAGCGGCGGTAATCGCCACAGGGTCGTAACTCGCCGTTTTTTTTTTGTAAACGACGTGCAATGGACTAGACCAAGGACTCTTCGAAGGCCGGCAAATTCCTTCGGAAACCAACTGATTGAAGTATCGTCGGACTTTGTTGTAATTTTCAGGGGCTAGACGACAAGATTTAGAAGTAACAGGGTTGCCACTTGTTTCGATAAAGTGTTGGATTGAATGACGAGGAGTTTTGAGCGCTGCGGATGGTCGTGTGACGGCTGGAAATTCTTGTAGAATTTCGGCACTCCAATGGCCATGTAATGGTGAAGCTTGGACTGTTGGCGTAGAATCACAGCATAAGTGAGTTTCGTCTCGGTGTCGATGAGTTGGTGTCCCTTTAGGTCTACCATCAACGAAAAATGGTACAAGAAATCAGCGCCGATAATGGGTTTGAAAATGTCGGCTAGTACGAAAGACCAGGTGAAGGGGCGACGTAGGCCAAAGTCGAGGGTCATTTTGAGTTCACCGTAGGTTGGGATTTGGGTACTGTTAGCAGCGTACAAAGTATACAAGAATGTCGATTTCCTATGTTTGAGGTCGGCGGGGTATACGGATACAGCGGCACCAGTGTCGACGAGAAAACGTTTTCCAGAATGTTTGTCTTGAATAAAAAATCGGTGGTTGTCATTGAGTGTGACGGCGTCCGCCTGAACCGTCGTCACCTTCATTCGTTTTTTTGGAAATGCGACAGACGGGTCCAAGCACACGGCTGTCAACATTTTGTTTGCTTTGTCGCGAAAATGTGTGTGGTAATAACAGAGGTCGCTGTTGGATCGACTTTGAGAAGGTGATCGATGTCGGGATCGGTTCGGGCTGCGGGATGAGTCACGAGATGGGGTTGACATGCGGCGGAAACGCATTTCTGTTTTGAGAGCAGCGACTTCTTCGATTAAACGTGAGACGAGAGCGTAGAGTGCATGGTCGGTTGCCTCTTGAGGTGGTTGGACGGTGCAGATGGTTGGTTCATAAACCTCGAACATGTGGTCAGCGATTCCGGCCAATTTGTCGAGATCGGAAGGATCGACGGCGACAAGTACGTCTTTCATGCGAGTGGGTAAAGCCTTCAGCCACAAAGTTTTGAGAATCTCTTGAGAAATGTGATTGTTGGCGAGATGACGCATTTCGCGTAACAGTTGGGAGGGTTTACGATCGCCTAATCGTTGTCCTTCGAGAAGCTTTGTGACACGCTCGTTTTCTGAGTCAGAATAAATCGAAATGAGACGATTGCGGAGTTGACTGTACGGGTCACTTGGAGGATTTTTAACTAAATCGGCAATTTGTTTCAGGACGTCGTAGTCGAACTTGGTTACACATTCTTGAAATTTGCGGGTCGAACTAGTTATCCGGTTACCAGTGAAGACGGTCTCGGCTTGCAGAAACCAAAGTTCGGGGTCGGCTTTCCAGAAGGTGGGAAGACGTTCAGCGACACTGTGTGTGACGACGACGTCAACGGAAGGTCCGATTGACTGGAAGGGACAGAAGCGGTGGTGCGTCGTCGAGGAAAAGAGATGTGTCTTGATCCGTTCTAGACATCGTGGTGTCAGATCACGTCTTTTTCAATGTCGGGGTCACCAATTTAGCGAACGTTGTTTAGAGCGTAACTGATTCGCTAATTATTATTTTTTTTAAACTCTAGTCAGATGAGTAATAATAATCAACAAAAATAAACAATTATTAGTGGGATGTTGTTCCACTACATTATTAATAAAGTTATACACAGGACACCCCTTAACACACAGGCATCCCCTTTCGCCTTAACAAACTTACAAGCCCACAGTATTGGTGGCAGCGTGCCCTTTCTTCAGGAGCCTTCGCGTGATACAGTGTTGGCATGATGAGCCGCACCACTGTAGCCTTCTCCTAGACTTTTTCGTTTCATTATTAGCACGAATTTCGAGTGCACGAACACGAATGTTTTACGATTTTGGGCTCTTAAATGGAGAGAACTGAATTCATTACTCCTCTCAGTCCTCATACCCACACACACACACACCCAACTTTTTTCAATGAAAGACAAGAATTTCAAAACAAAGGAAATGGCAATGGTTTCTTTATTTACTCTAGACAGAGTAAACTTTACCCGATTAATCCTAACGCCAAGTAAAACCACTCCGAGGCGGTAGGTAAACAAAAAAGTTCTCCTAAGCACCTGGTTCTTCTGTTCTCAACCCTTTTTGGGATAGAGTTTAGTAGAGTGTAGTTATTCATTTCGATGGCTCTCGAGGAGGATTTTTAGAAAGAACGACGAGTAGAGATAGTTGAATAGAGAAGTTTTATTGTGCTACCCATTGTGAAGACGTCTGAGGGTCGGAAGGAGGAAAATAAAGATTTCATGCTCGAGAATTACCGGCGTTCAATTATTCTCGCTTGAATAAAATTAGCGTGTTCAAGTGAAGTGCTTTCGGTGAAACCCACTTACATTTTTTCTTTTGTTCGAGGAAAACATGAAATATGAGGAGAAAGTGATAGATTACCTGCTCTGTCATTAAAACTTGAGACTGTCGAGTCGAAAAGTTAATAATTAAATTCACAATTTTCATTTTAATATATTAATTTTTTCATAGCGAACATCCTATTTTTAAAGCTCTGAACTCGTAACAAATTAGTCGCAAACTCCCATTTTCTCTATTGAACAGATTGTCATCGTTCATCTGGTGGGGTTTGGGCCACCTGGTCGTCAGTTGAACAACTTTTCCCCGCCCCTTTCACTTTTCCAACCCCGTTCACCACAGATGACGTTTTTTAGTGCACTGGTTGAGTCGTAAAGAAGGAAAAATGTGCCCTCATCTGTCAGTATGCCTCCTTCTTTTAAGGGTCAGTTTTCTTTTCATACTTTTTTTTTCGTAGAACGAACACGCACACAGAAATTCAATTTTTTTTACTCAAAAGCCTGGGGTTATTTTATTTTATTTTCAAAAAAAAAAAAAAATGTATCTATTCACATTGAGAACGTGACAAAACAAAAAATCACGACAGATAACCTCAGGAAGCTTCAGGCGATTCGGAGAGGGAGGTCGCAGTAGTCGACAACGCTCTTTGGCGGCCTCCCTCGGGAACAAGGCCGTTCTCAAACATAAATTCGACTTGAGATCGTCCTCGTTTGAAAGCCGTCCCCGACCGTGGACATCAAGGTAAGGCAAAAAAAAATTGAGGTCTTCTCGCCTCCTTGATACCAGAAAATCTCATTATTTCCCGTATAAAAAACCTTTGAACCGCCATCTTGAATTGCTTATACTCCTAACCACCAAAAAACACGTACTACTTGTCATGTTTATTTGCAAATAATGCAAGGGATTTGTTTGGATTCTGCACCAAAAAAAAAAAAAAAAAATACGTAAGTTAACCAGAAAGAAAAAGAAGGTGATGGTTTTGAAATTCTGATACAAATCGATTTTGAGCTTTCTCCCTCTTTCATCCAGCGTGTTTTTTACTTGCTCACTGAAGTTACTTATTTATTTATCAGGGTTTCTTCAAATAAAAAATTCCCCATGAATATTTTACAAGCGAAAAAATAAAATAAATACTTTGCAATAAATAATTCGCTGCATAGTGTAATGAAAAAATGTTAATTTTAAAGCTTTATTAGAGTCGGTGGTACTAGAAAAAGGGCGAGCTGTGAGGATTTAAGAACTCAGCAAAAGAAGGTTAATATTTTAGAAAGAGACCCTTTTCATTCACAGTTCACTGAGTCCCCGGACCTGTTTTCCCACAATAGTTGCCTTTTTGTTTATCTTCGAGCCACGTAATTATTTTTTATCTGTTCACTTGTTTCCCCAGAATTGTTCTTATGAAATGAATTCGGCCCGCGGCTGCTTTTCAAAAACCAACTCGAGACAGAACCGCGTCAATTTAATTAACTAGGGTGGGGGGGGGAATCAACTTTTCAGTGGAGGAAATGGGTGGAGGAGGGGGTAAGTCTGTATAATAGTGAGTAGAACTGTGACAAAAGAGGCGTGAAACTTTTGTTTTAGAAATGTTAGGGCGTGGGTTAGTAACCAAATTGAACAAGCACATTTTTTCGCGTTTCCTCATAGACGCACTAAGGGACGGCATCGGGCTCGGATCGGGCCGGGCTAAGAGAAGAAGCCCGACTTCGGCCCGAAATAAAAATTATAAAATAACCAAAAGCGAATGTCATTTGAAATAGTTTGCACCCCCCCCCCCTCGTTTGTCGGTCATTACCTCACGTCAACTCGTCCTCTTTTTTGTCCTACTTTCACATACTGTACCACTATGAATTTAATTTTTCTTGGGTAATTCTAGAACAATGCACATTTATTTTTATACTCGCCTCGTTTTATTTGTTACTTCGCTTTTTTCCCCCATTTTAGTAGTCAAACGAGGAGTTTGATAGAATGATGAAAGAGATGAGTAGTGATGCACCGAGACCGAGATCGAGATTGCATTTTCCGGACCGAGACCGAGATCGAGATTGCATTTTCTGGCCGAGACCGAGACTAAGTCTCATTTTCTCGAGACTTAGTCTCGGTCTCGGTGTGATCCAAAAAGCTCGATGCACTCGGTCTCGAGTGCTGGTGTAGATATTTTTACACAACAAATGAACCCAATCCAGTAGCGGATCTAGGGTTTTGTCTTGGCAGGGGTTACATACCATAAATCCACTCTTGCGGAAAATGCGAATTAACTCTATTTTTCTCTATTTCCCAGCGGATAAGCTCGTAAGTCGATTAACTCTCTCTTAATTCTGAGTTTTAGCCCGAAACTTGCTTGTATAGTAACCACGAATTGGTGTAATCCCAATTTTTGCCGCGATATAAGCACTTTTTCACAATTTTAGCCATGAATTAACGCGTTTTCTCAAATTGATCCGCGATTTATTCGTTTTTCCCCGTTTCAGCAGCGAATGATCGCGTCTTGTCCACTTCAGCCACGTATTTTCTCGAGTTGAGCAGCGAATGAGCTTTTTATCTACATTAAGGGATATTATATTTGAGCAGACGGCTGATCCAGGATTTCCTCAAGGGGGGGGGGAGCTTGGGGAAATTGTGTCCTTCGCTCTACTAAAAATGACTCAACAGCGATTTATTACTACCTAGAAATAGCTATTCCCACCATAAAAGCGGCTAAACTGACTATAATCGCGCCCCAAAATAGCAAAACTGACGATTTATGCCTTTTAAAAACGGCTAAACTGCGACTAATTATACCCTAAAAATTGGCAATTAGGTACCTCTCTAAAAATGGCCAAAATGACTCCAAGTGCAAAAAATTGGCTAAGCTGACGGTTCACGCCCTGAATATGCCTAAACTGATGATTCCTGCCCTGAAGGCTGCAAAATTTACCATTGACGCGCCAATAATGGTCGAACTATAACCTTCATGGGGCTAAAAACAGCCAAACTGGTGGATGCGCCTCTTTAAAGATGGCCCAACTGACTTTACGAGCTCCAAAAATGTTTAACTGACGTCATTCTTGCCCTGAACTTGCTTAAATAAATTATTATCCCAGCCCTGAAAATGGTAAAATCGACCAGTATTTCGCCAAAAAAATAGCCAAACTGACTATTCTCGCCTTGGTAAGACATCGTATTCGCGGCTTTTAAATGAAAAAAAAAAAAAAAAAACTCATTGACTATGCGCCCTAAAATTGGCCAAACTGGCTATACAAGCCAGCAACACACTACAATTGGCAAAACCTGCTTAACGCTTTCTAAACGTAGCTGAACTGACGATTCGCGGCTTGAAAATATCACGCTGACTATTCATGCCCTAGAAATTGCCATATACTGGCAGTTTGACGTATTCACGCCCTAAAAATTGCTAAAACTGACTCTACATGTTTAATAACGTGGCCTATTAAGGGTTGAACTGACGATTCGCGCTTTGAAAAGCCCTAAACAGATTATTCATGTTTTGAAAATCGACCATTTGTGCGTCAAAAACAGCTAAACTGAGATATTTTCACACGTTTAAAATGTCTGAACTGACGATACGTGTCCTAAAAATAGCAAAAAGCTGTCTATTAAGACTCAATAATGGTCAAACTGATCAAACGCGAAAACGCCCCCCCCCCTTTCTGTCACCACTGCCCCAAAGGAGGGGGCTCGAGCCCCCTGGTTGTGAGGAAAGGAGGCGTCTCCGTGGCGCAAATGGCAGCGTGCTGGACTGGTAATCCAGAGGTTGCGGGTTCAAATCCCGCCGGGGAGCCATTTTTTCTCGAAACTCGAATCGTGTTGGGCTATGCCCTTCCATCGTCGTCCGGATAATATCAGTCTAATTAATTTATTAATTAAAATACCGGCGACAGATTTATTCGTTATATCCATCTAAAAACTTTTTTTTCTTTCTTCAATCTTGATTTTTTTTTTATTTTGTTTCAGTTCTTATGTCATGACTTTATTTGGATTGGCGTTATCTTCACTTTAGCTGCGAGTTACCGCGTTTGCTAAATTCTAGCCACGAAATAGCGGATTTTCTGCAATTGATCCGCCGAGCTAGTAATTTTCAATTTAGCTGGGCATTATTTCTAAATTTTAGCCGTGAATTATTCCCGGCAAAAAAATCAATTTCACCCGCGAATCACCGCTCTTACTTAGACTCTTACTTAGACCGCCCCGAATTAGAAAATCCGTGAATTAGCGTTTTTCTCCATTTTAGCTTCACAACCAGCGCTTTTATCGTCGCGCCGCTAATTTCTTAATTTTAGCCGCGAATCACCGCAGTCCTCAATCTTAGCTGTAAATTAGGGAATTTTCTTAAATTGATCCGTTTTCTCCTTTTTAGCACTGCCCTTCTTAGTCATGTGGATTAACGATTTTACGGAGTTTCCTCAATTCTAGCGATTTTTATCTATTTTTTCCTCTTTTATATATATTTGATACAGCGGAATTTTATGCAAATGGAAAACGCTATCAATTTTATGGCTGCCCACCTCTTCACCCCTTCATCGATGCACTACTGGCTGCATTGTAGATGAGGGACGAATACAGGGGAGGAGGGTCTATAGGAATCATCTGTGCCGCGACCCTTATTCAGCAGCCTTGGTAAAGATAAAAGAAATCTTTCCATTGACCAGCAATAGCATACGCCATCTTCTTAGGGGGGGTTTAAACCCTCAAAACCCACCCCGTAAATCCGCCACTGACCCAATCTAATGCTCCCCTCTCCGGAAACGGTTTGGGTCTTTAGCCCGGACCGAAGACCGGCCTGAATTCGATTCGTTTCGTGCAGAAATAGCGTGCCTCTAATTTCTCCAGTTTGGAATACTGTGACCTACACACATAGCATCAAGCATCAAAGGGTGAATCGGAGACCTTTTAAAGGGGGGGGGGGATCGAAAACCCTCTCATAGAATAACCCCCTCCTCACACATGTTTTCAGCGATTTGACAAGACCTATACTAGCCTACTAGGGTTAATCCCATTTTTACGCCCATTCTTGGATCGGATGTAGACCCCCCCCCCCTAAAGTGTAGCATTTTGACCTTACATAGCCCACGAAATGTGTACATATAGATCCAAGGGCGGATCTGGGACCTCTCTTAGGGGGAGGTAATCGAAATCCCTCCCGCTCCCCATTTACTCCCCGACCACCTTCCCACCCCTCCCCTCTCCTATGATTAAAGGGATTTGACAAGCTCCAGCGGGGGGGGGGGTATTTCTGCTGAATTCACTTGCAGCGGGGGGGTTATAAATTAATTGCTTCATAGCCGACCACCCGCTTCCGGAGAGGGCGGGGTAACCGGGGATCTGTCAAAATCACTCTAAACATATTAGGTGGGTTGGTGGCGGGGGTGAACCGTGTGAGGAAGAAGGGTTTTGATCCCCCCCATCCACCTTCAGTAATTAGACCGAGACTTTCGAGACGAGACCGAGACTTAGGAGACGAGACCGAGCGAGACCGAGACCGTTTTTTTAAGTACGAGACCGAGACCAAGACCGAGATCATCTTGCTAATGACCGAGACCGAGACACGTAAGACTCGGTCTCGGTCTCGTGCATCACTAGAGATGAGTGATCGAGTTTCGTGATAGGAAGAGCGTTGTGAAAATGCCCAGTTTGGTAGGCTACAAGCTCGCAAATGCTAATTTTCGCCATAAAAAAAATCATGAAACGACCAGGGGCCCTATTCAGAAACGTCGGGAAAAATGCCGCAAGTGTGGTTGCTATGGCGGGATAATGTTATTTCTTATTCGGAGTCCTTGGATCCCGCTTGCGGCATGTTTTCACGACTGTTCGGAATAAAGGCCCCAAGGGGGGTGATTCTGTAGTTTGGAAAATTTACGTGTCGTAAAATTGAAGAAGGGCGGGGGGAGGTACCTCGTTGCCATGGTTTTTACGATACCTAGTGAATTAAACTGCGGAATGTTCACGCGAGAATGCGTGGTTTCGAAGAAAATATAATAAATTCTTAACAAATGTGTGGAAAAACCAAGGCAACGGGGTACATCCTCTCCCTCTCCTTCCCAGCTATGACACCCCCAATCACCCCCCCCCCCACAGTTTCATGGATTATAATGGGGGAACATTTTTCCGATTTTAGGCAGAACAAGGAGACAAGTGTAATCTCTCGGTCCAACAGGCGTCGTAAAAATGAAATAACCCGTTTCGTGGGTTTAATAGACCCGAATGTCCCCAGTTTTTACAATCCAAGAAACTAAAGTCCAAGAAATTTTCCAGTTTCGCCCAGTCCAGATCCAAAAAACATTTTTGGGAGGGCACATTTTCGCATGCATGTCGTTACTTTATAGGGGTAAGATTGGCGGGGGGGGGCTCAGGCTGCTTCCTTGCTTTTTTGTATGTTGAAGCCCTAAACTCACAGTCAAGGGGTTTTCTCAGAACAAACGACAACCAGCGTTCAATCCCCAAGCGCATGGATCGTTCATGTCACCACTGGCTTTGGCCTGTCGTTTGCGCTGTCAGTTTTTGTGGAGGGACGGGGCGCAAAATTCACTGTTTATTGTTCAAACGGTATACGGTTAAGGGAGACTTGAACATGAGTTTCCTGGACGCCCTCAAATCATACCTCGCCAACTGGACATTACATAAATTATCACCGTATTTCTGCACCAATCCTGGATATGAAGGCCTCATTTATATCCAGGAGATTCCGCACGTGCGTACTATCTTTTTTCAAATTTCACCCTTGAAATAACTGTAAAACCCACATGAACTTCTATCTTGAAAATTCACGCTGTTTCGACGACTTATTTAGGAAAGCAAGATCGTACGCGAGTGCAGAAATTCCTGAAGATTCAAATGACACCCAGAAATCCAGGATTGGTGCAGAAATACCGGCAGAAATTGTTGAGTAGTCGGGAGGATGATTGTAGGGGGGTCGAGGAAAGACATGTATACATTTTTCCCCTGTCTAGAAGGCAGACTAGTGGGAAATGTCCATTTCAAGAATCCAATGGTCGAGAAAGCCGGTAACCCTCTGAACTGGTGGTCTTTCGATCATACAAGTCTCGAGATGTCTGTTTCAGCAGCAAAGTAGGCGTTGAAAACACCTATTTTTTCCGTTTAAGAGATCTAGAGAAGACTAATTTCAGCGGTTTTGCGTCAGTGCCATTACCAGTTTCGCTGCTCATAATAATGGTTTAATATTTTAGTCATTTAGTCAAAGACTATTCATTTTGTGTGAGCTGGTTTTGTGGCGCCCTACTTTTGTTCTACTTTTTTGTATTAGGCGTCCTCGGAAATGATTTCCACTTCTACATCTCTTTGTATTGTATTATTTTGTCGCTCGAAGCGATGTCGTGAACGTCACTCTCAACGGTCAATGAGATTGAAAAACGCTCGTCTCGTTCACCTTTAATTCCAAAAAAAATGAAATAAAAGTGAACGAGACGAGCGTTTTTGAATCTCACTGATCGTCTCATTGTACTGATGCGAGGTAAGGTAGTGCAGTTTGAATGACTCAATTATGGTAAAAATAATCTCTCCACGTTTTAGTTGTCTTAGTAAATTGTGACCATGGTTTCGGTCCACTAGACCATCTTCAGACAAAGTTTATGGCGTAACAACCACCCTCGTCACACGAATTTCACGACTTTTTTGAGTGGAAGTCGTGTGACGCGGGCGGTTCTTCCGCCCTAAACCTAATGTGAAGATGGTATAGTCGACCGAAACCACGGCCACACATTAAGAAATAAAGACACTTTAATCGTAAAGAGATTACCTCTTTTCAGCAAATAACACAAGTCCTCATCTGGTCACAAAGGCGTGCTTTTGTGAAAAATTCTTCTTCCTTATATTTAGTTTTTTTTTTTTTTTTTCGCTCTTGAAGAACATGTGAATGGTGGAATGCGGGCTTTTTAGCCATTGCATTGGAGTGCAGATTTAAGCTCTATTTATGCGAGTGTAAAAAACTCGGGCTGGCCCGGCCCGGCCCGAAGGTTACAAACTCGGGCCGGTCCGCAGACGTGTGGCCTCGGGCCGGGCCGATTTTGAGCCGAAGCCCGGCCCGGCCCGGCCCGATTCCATCCCTAGACGCACTTCTGTCAGGTTGTTGCTGGTCCATTTAATGACCAGGTTACAAGAATGCAAAAGCCCGTGATCCACCTAGAAATAATAACATGTTTTACACAAAGTAAAATAGCTTTTAACTTTTTTTTTTTTTTTTTTTTTCAAGGATTACATTCATTTTCCCTCCGCTGTATCAATTAAGCTATATCCCCACTTCTGCCTTTTCCAGACCTGCTTGGACTGTGAGTGAATAGTCGTGATGATGAGAGTGAAGTCGTGTGAACTAAACCCAGAAATGGATGGGAAATAATCGGTTTAGACGAGAGGTGGAAGGAAAAGCACGTCATGGTTGTCCAAAGAAGACATCCTGTCTGGGGATCAGCCGCTCTGTAGCTACAGGCGTAACTAAAATGATAGCAAAGGAGGCACGCACTCGCTGCAACTGCTTAACATTGGCAGCACTGCCCCAGGGTGGATTTTCTCTATCTTCTCTGGGGGATCCCAGAGAAGATTTAGAACCAGAACTGCATCCATCCAAATCTGCAAGCATCCATTGAACGTAAATAGAAAAGTGAAGAGCTTGAAGTGGAAAGGGGCGCTGAACAGTTTGAAAAAGCCGCAGATTTCCCTTTGCTCACCTGGTGGGAGGGTTGGGGACTGACGTCACCAGCAGTCGTTTACTCCCGATCGCTCACCCTAGAGCAGTGATTCTCAACCTGGGGGGTTCGCCTTCCTAGGGGGGGGGGGGGCGCAAGCGTAAGCGATTTCCAGGAGGGGCGTGAACTTGTCCACATGACCTTAACCTTCCAGCGCGCGCGGCACCTGAGAGATGCATTGTGCGCCTTTGAAAGTGTGACGTGTTCACAGGAGGGGTGTCAGAGAACTGGGGATTTTTCTACCTTCCTATTTCATGGTTATTCTTGTTTCAGTGGCGTGAACTAAGGGCTTTCGATTGTTTTACCGTATTTATCGACGATTTCACCTGTGAGGTGCCCCGCGCGCTCTCAAGTTAGATTTTTAAAATTTTATTCCTGGTAGGGATGGAATCGGGCCGGGCCGGGCCTGGCTTCGACTCAAAATCGGCCCGGCCCGAGGCCAGACGTTTGCGGCCCGGCCCGAAGCCCGGCCCGAGTCTGAAAACTTCGGCCCGGCCCGAAGCCTAGCCTGAATTCGGACCGATTTTCGGCCCGGGCCGGGCCAGCCCGCTTGCATAAATAGAGCATAAATCTGCACTCCAATGCAATGGCTAAAAAGCCCGCATTCCACCAATCACATGTACTTCGAGAGCGAGGAAAAAACACCAAATATGTGAGGGAGAAGAATTTTTCACAAAAGCACGCCTTTGCCTTGAACAAACGCTCGCTGTGTGGTTGTTGAGCTTTTTCGATTCACACACTCTGTTGGACATTTCTCCCACAAGTCGACAACCTTTTAGCGCTACAGGGGGGGGGGGTTGGACTAGACTCACGGCTCCAAGGGTAGCACAATAAGCTACATATTGGCTTCCTTGCTAAGGGGAAATTGCCCCCGCCCTCCAGATGAGATTGACCAGACGTAGATTTGAGCTTTTTGGTGAAAAGAGGTAATCTCTCCATGTTTAAAGAGTCTTTATTTCTTAATTTGTGACCGTGGTTTCGGTCGACTATACCATCTTCAGATAAGGTTTAGGGCGTAAAAACCACTCTCGCCACATGACTTTTACTAAAACGAGCCGTGATCACAGGCTACACATGAGCCTGTCGGATTAGCCTGTGATCACTGCTCGTTTTACTGAAAGTCGTGTGAAGAGGGTGGTTCTTACGCCCTAAACTTTGTCTGAAGATGGTCTAGCTCTAGTGGACCGAAACGATGGTCACGAATTAATAAAGACACTTCAGACGTGGAGAGATTAGCCTTTTTCACCAAAAAACTTGAGTCATCCAAACTGCACTATCTCACCTCGCATCAATACAATGAGACGATCAATAAGATTGAAAAACGCTCGTCTCCAGGAAATTCCGCACTCGCGTATGATCTTGCTTTCCTACATAAGTCGTCGAAAAAGCGACAAATTTCAATAGTGATGAGCAAAAATGGACTTGGTCTTCTCGCGAGACTCTTGCAGCAAGACCAAGACCAAGACGCAAGACCAAGACTCTCTAACGGCTGCAAGACCAAGACTTGAAATGCAAGACCAAGACTTTCTACAAGACCTTACGAACGAGTCTTGCGCAAGACCAAGACTGTGTTGCAAGAGTCTTGCGAGTCTTGCAAAAAGAAGTTCTGCTTTTAAAAACCGAATTTTGTGGGTTTTGCTCTTCCAAGAACACATTTTGCTGATTTGGCTCCTTTAAAACCTAGTTTTGGCGATTTTTGCATCATCAAAAACACATTTTCGTGGCTTTAGCTCGTTATTTGTTCTAGGAAGAAAAAGAAGGAATGAAGGATTGGAGAAGTTTTTCGGTTGGTTCAAAAAAGAACGACATTTTGTGATTTTGGATTTTTCTAACCCCAATTTCACCGGAAATTTTCAGTCTGCCATAACAAAAGTCTCAGAATTGGCACCTTCAAAATCCAATTTCACAGATTCTTGCCATTTCGGACCCCGCAATTTCGCGAATTTACCCGTTATTAAATACCGAATTACGTAGTTTTAGCTCTTGTTGAAATCACTTTTTTACAGATTTGGCTCTTCAGAAAACTTATTTCGCTCTTTTCAAACCCCAAGTCCTGGATTTGGCTCAATTCAAACCCAAATATAAATGCCCCAATTTTTGTATATTTAAACTCTTTCAAAACGTAATTTCGTGAATTTTGCTCCTTCAAAAACTCACAGATGTTTGCCATATAAAAACAAACGTGAGTTTAGCTCTTTCTAACATCTGTTCCACGGGTTCGGCCATTTATAAAAACTAAATAGTCGAAAAACGAAAAAACCAAATTTCGTGATTTTGGCGCTCAACCATATTTTCGCTCTTCTACAACCAAATGTCACCGATTTTGCCCCTTTGATACCAAACTTCATGGATTTTAGCCATTTCAATTTCCAGCCATTCTAATTTCGCGCATTTTCATTTTAAAAAAAAAAAAAAATTGTGGCCTTTGTTCTTTCTGGAATCAGTTATACAGATTTCGCTGTTTCGAAAACCAAATGTTGCTCTTTCAAAAAAGAAATTCACGGATTTAATTTCGTCATTTCGGCCATCGGCTCTCATAAACGTCAGTTTCGTGGATGTCCGCTCTTTCATAGTCAAATTTTGCGAATTTGGTTCCTAAAAACTCCAGTTTTTGGAAGTTTTGCTATTTCAAAAGCCAAATTCACATCCGCGCGTTTAATTTCTTGGATTTGGCACCTCAGAACCAATTTCGGGGATACGCTTTATTAAAATCAGCTGTTCCTTACCAGATGGACAGGTTTGGTTCGTTCAAAAAAGTAATTCAGCTCATTTGAAACCCAAATTTCGTTATTTTGGCCTTCTCAAACCATACATGGTTGCAGAAGGGTAAGGCAGGTTACATTTTTTTTCAGTGTACGGCGAGATATGAAGGAAAAATACGAAGAACATCCAAAAATATCGGAGGTGGGGATAAATGAATAAAACTGAAAAAAAGAAATTTTTCATTTCATAAGTCCCGAACTAGGTTGTTTTTGAGTTGTTTTTTCGATATGCAATGCAATTGTTTTCTTCAAAAAGAACAACAAAAACAAAAAACGAAAGACAGACCACTCGAAGTAAATACGAAAAAAATTAAATCAACAAAGCAAGACCAGCAAGACTCTTGCAGCAAGACCAAGACCTTCGAGTCTTGGTCTTGCTTTGCTCATTACTAATTTTCAAGATAAAAGTTTATGTGGATTTCACAGTTATTTCAGGGGTGAAACATGAAAAAAGATCGTACGCACGTGCAGAATCTCCTGGAGATTTAAATGAGGCCTTGATATCCAGGATTGGTGCAGAAATACGGATTAATTTTACGGAGCCTACAATTTTCCGATTTTCGTGGTGATAATTTACGTAATGCCGAGTAGGCGACGTATGCTTGGAGGGGGCCCAGGAAACAACGTACAAGTCTCCCTTACCCGCGTACAGTTGAACATTTAACAGTGAATTTTGCGTCCTGTTCGTCCACAAAAACTGACAGCACAAACGACAGACCAAATCAGTGGCGATACGAACGCTTGGGGATTGAGCGCTGGTTGTCGTATGCTCTGAGAAAACCCCTTGATTGTGAGTTTGAGGCTTCAACAGACAAAAAAGCAAGAACGTAGCGGGAGCCCCCCCCCACCGCCAATAATACCCCTACAAAGTAACGACATGCAACAACGACAAGCAACGACATGATTGGATCCGCTACTGGGTAAACTGGAAAATTTCTCGAACCTTAGTTTCTAGGATTATAAAAACTGGGGAAATTCGCCCCACGAAACAGGTAATTTCATTTTTACGACGCTTGTTCGACCGAGAGATTACACTTGCCTTTTTAGTCTTCCTAAAATCTGGAAAATTGTCCCTCATTATATAATCCTTGGAACTGGTCTTTTAATGATTTTTTTTACGGCGAAAATGAGCATTTGCGAGCTTGTGGCCTACCAAACTGGGCATTTTAACAACGCCCTTCCTATCGCGAAACTCCATCACTCATCTCTTTCATCATTCTATCAAACTCGTTTGACTACTAAAATGGAGGAAAAAAGCGAAGTAACAAATAAAACGAGGCGAGTATAAAATGTGCATTGTTGTAGAATTACCCAAGAAAATTTAATATTATTCATAATGGTATAGTAAGTGAAGGTAGGACAAAAAAGAGGACAGAAAGAGGACGAGTTGACGTGAGGTCAACAAACGTGTGTGGGGTTGCAAAATATTTCAAATGTCTATGTCGGACACTCGCTTTTGGCTGTTTTATATTTTTTCTAATTTTTATTTCGGGCCGAAGTCGGGCTTCAGCTCTCAGCCCGGCCCGGCCCGACCCGAAGCCCGGCCCGAGCCAGGAAACCTCGGCCCGGCCCGAAACCCGGCCTGAGCCCGAGGCCTTCCCTAATTCTGGGTATGAAATTGATTTTTTCTATAAAACAATCGTTCATACAAGCTTATTTGCCAATTTTTTCCGCTCAAGATGCTCCATTCGTTGATTAAATCGGATCACGCAGTCGGCAAAAAATATAATCAAAAGAACGTTTCAACTCAACAAAATCATTTGTTATACCTTTTTAGTTCAATTCTGGATTAACGTGGGTTTTAATTTTGTTTAATATATTTATTTCTGAGTTTCTAAAATATCGAAGATGTGCCTAGGTAGAAAGATGTGTATCTCATGAAAGTTACCGTGGAAACATCAGTTTTGAGACTCATTAGAATAGTCTATGGGCGGACCATTTTTTTCTAGTTATTCATTTGTTTTATTCATAACGTTTTTCTATGTCGCTTACTAAGTAGTTGAAAACGAAAGAAATTATTTTTTAATATCGAAGGCTTATGTGATTTTTATTCTATTTTATTTATACACTTGCTCTAGTCTTTTGTTTCTGCTCGTGTTCGTTCTTATTTCCTATAAAACAGTCAGTACAACATATTTAGTCCAAAAATTGGACTGTGCGGCCTCATTTTGACCTCTTGAATCTATTAGGTGACCGCGCGCGCTCGTGTAGACGAAAGGACCGCGCCTGTTGGAGGGTTAAGGTTGAGCCCAACCATACGAAATGTCAGAAACTTCAGGAACGTTTTATTTTTGTTTCTTTACGCTGCCCCTGAGTCCCTCAGCCCATACCCAGTAATTGAGAAATACAGTCGGCTGGCCTGTCAAGAAGAGGGGGGGAGGGCACTGGGTCCTTTATCTCCGGGCCCCGTTTTCTTTGGGGGCCCGGATATCAAAAATCAAGAAAAGGAAGAAAAAAAGTGAAAGCTTTACTGGAAGCTCAACTGTGGTTGGAGATTTGCAGTGGGTGGATGTTCTTTGTGTTTGGAGCTTTTCCTGTGGTTTGAAGCTTATCTGTGGCTAGACCTTTACAGTGTTTCGACCTTTGCGGTGGTTTGAGCATGGCTGTGGTTTGACGTTTGCAGTGGTTGGACCTTTGCTGTGGTTGGCCCTTTGCAGTGGTTGGACCTTTTCAGTGATTGCCTTTCTGTAGTTAGACCTTTGCACTGGTTGGACCCAGAGATGAGCCCAGAGATATTACACTATAAGGCTGCGGCGAGCTGTGACACGGCACACTCGGCTTCGTGTGGGCGTTCCCGGCGGTGTGCGTTCAACAAACCGCGCACCGACCGAAACGCCCTCGTAGTACGAGTGTGAAGTGCACAGTTAGATCTCAGTAAGTATCTCAGGTTTCGGTACAGGGTAGGTGGCTCAACTTGTGAACAGGACGGATGTACTCTCCGTATCGCGTCTTCACCTTCACAACCCGCACGACGCCATCTTTACTGGGGAAAACCTCTCGGATTCTGCCAAGTGGCCAATTTTGAGGAGGGCAACGATCTTGCTTCAAAAATACTACATCGCCTACTTGAAGGTTAGGGGAAGGCGTATTCACTTAGGGCGGGTCAACAGGTGTGGCAAATAGTCTCGGGACCAGCTCTTCCAAAAACTTTGGGTGACTTGCTGGAGCAGCTGGAAGCGATCCCGGCGGTTAGAATGGACATCGATCAAGTTTCTTTCCGGCGGAGATATGAAATATGAAAATAATATGAATTCATGATAATTTAATTTATTTGTTTTTTCCGGTTACAACAATAAGGGCCGTATTCAGAAAACAACCTTTACGTCCCCTTAGGAGCTCCTTAAGTTAAGGTTCCTTCAGCGATTTCTTTTAAAAGTCGTATTCAGAAACGTTCCTTTAGAGTACCTTGGCAGTTCCTTTAGCTAAAGGGGCCTCAAAGCAAATAAACAATGAAAATATGCTTTCAATGGTGACTGTACGCTTTATCATGTGAAACGTCTCGCTGTTTACACCTTCAAAAGCACATTAGTTATCAAAATTGTATGAAATGCCAGCCTATTAACATAATTGCGTAATTTTAATTTATTGACTTCGAACCTACTGCCAGCGAGAAGCGAGGTGTGTTAAGTGTGCTGAGAAGCATGACGCCCAAAAATGCCCCCTCACTAAGGGCCCAGCAAAATGCGTCAACTGCGGAGACGCCCACCCAGCGAGCTATAGTGGATGTGAGGTAGCCAAAGAGTTGCAGCGTATGAAAGAAAAAGCCAATAACTCCAAGACCGGAGGGGCTGGGAAAAGGCAAGCAAAATGTCTATCAAAACATATGTTTGTTTGTTTTTTTAAAGGAAAATTCGCAAAATTGGGTCAAAATAGTCATTTTAGTGTGTGAAATAAGCGAAATTGTTAATTGTAGTTTCGAATGAGCCAATGAGCGAAATCTATTTCTCATTTCTTCATGATTTCATTGAAATCATTATGAAGACCACTAATGAACTGTTAAAATCAACGATATTTTTCCTTAAATAAAATAAATAAATGAAAAAATACAAACAACAAAAGCAACTTTCTCGTTGAAGGTGGAAATTATTTCACGTTTTCCCCGGAAATTAAGGGAACCGCAAAGGTTAATAACAGAACGTGCCGGTATAGTTTCATCCCTCACACTTCTATCTATTCATTTCATTGTTACTATTGTGTCGCAGTTTGCGAGACTGTTGACGAAAGTTTCTCGAGTCAACAAAATACTCTATAAGCGACGTTTTGTTATTGTACATCTGCTTGAGAAAGATAGGCAAAATCCGGAACGACTGTTTTGCTCTTGAATGGTGCAATCTATCTTTCCTCTACTCTGCGCCCGTTAAAGAGCCCCACCTTACCGCCCTTGCGTCGCATAAACTTCGCATCAAACATTTCACGTTCCCGAGAAGAAGAAGAAGAAGAAAAAAAAAGCGTTAAATTTTATGATTTGAGCTGGCACCATATTTTTCAACAGTGACATGGTGCTTTCATAACATCGAAAGTAGTACGTGAAACAGATCAGTTGGATAAAATAAAGTAAATAGTAATCCCCTTCGAAAGAGGGAGAGTAAAATTGTTAATCCATCTTTCTATACATTCGTAAAAAAATAAATAGCAATTAATTATAACGAGTCATTGCTATTCCAACCAATGAATAATTTGCGTTCGATTTATCATAGGTATTATTCTGATTGCCAAGAGGGGATGTTTAATTGGGATCAAATAATGGGCCTGATAACTGTTTATTGATTTCCTATATCGTTTCAGAGTTTTATTATCTTCTTTTTCGTTACCTATACTTTGAAAGTCAGCGTAATAAACGTTAAAAGTTTTCTTCCGGCAGTGCAAAACTTTGCTCCGTTTTCTAATTTTAAATAATTGTCAAACAAAGGAAGTTCACAAATTTCAACGAACGATAAAAGTTCAAAAAGATGAAAGATGATGGCGAACAGGCTGGATGGTGAGGTTCGTGCGTATAGAGAGGGGCGCCCTTTTTGCCTCCTCATCGCTGAAAAAAAACCGAAGGTAACGTTTATCCACTCTGTGCCTTTACCTGGGAAGTTAGACGAACCAGACGAGTTAAATCAGGCGTGTACACGTGCCTTTCACTAAATAGGTAAAAAAAGCACGGAAAAGGCGAGGAGGTGGGGAATGGAAGCTTTAAAAACTGACCAAATAAGATCGATAACTTCTGAGCGATCGTCTAAATCTTGCAATAAAGGTGAACACCCGATTTCGGTAACTCGTTGAATAATTGAATCAGGGGTTGATCAATACAAGGCAAACAGTGTAAAGATAATTAAAGGTTAGAGGAACGAGGGGAAATTTAAATGACAGTGTGATTACTGTGAGGGCAGTAATTCGAATTTCGTACACTGCATTGGAGGGAGAAAAATAAGTCAGACGGCCACAGAAAAGGGAGTGGCTTGTTCAATTATTTCGATGCCCATGGACTTCTCATCAGGAAATCTCCATTTACCACAAACCTTATGCGATTGAACACGAGCACTATGCTTGTCAACTCTGACAGTGATTAATCACGACCGTAGTGAAAATTTAAAAACTAGGACTCCAATAACGAAAAGAAATAGCCATTACTAAATGAATTTACACCCCAGAAAGTGTTCATTTACAAATGATTTGTCAGGGGGCACACAGTATGAAAAATCTGGGTCATTGATCGTGTCTGGCACCTGTACAGGACGTTTTTTATGGTCCTAGGAGATGGCGCTTCGGAGATCGCCCAGACACTTTCCGTGAGACAGGAGCTCACAGGCTATAGCTGTTGGCAAACACATACCTTTGGGTGGTTTTAAAACGACTGGCGAGAGTAAAAAGTCAAGTTTCCCACGATCAATTACGTTATGAAACCAACAACACCATCTAATTATATTGTAGATTTTTTTTTTAATTTTTATTTGTTAAACTTTTTGTATTACATTATACTTTATGTTATGTTCATTTTCAGACTATCTTATTCGTACACAAGTACAGTGAAACATGTGTGAGGGTGGCTGTCCAATGACAGTCCCTCGTTATATGTACAATGTTTTTTTTCTTTTTATGAATTACATGCTAGATATTTTTTTTTTTTTTTTTTGGTACATTACATTGATATAATGACTAGGGGGTTTCCTTTTTTTTATATAGATTACATAGATTAACACACTTTAGACTAGATACTTTATAGATTAACACAGATATGGACATTTAATTAGTTTAACTTTAGTAGATTAAATTTATTAGATATAGGCACTTAAACGCAGATTATATAGATTAACACAGGTTATATAGATTAACACAGATGATCTGACTAGGTGTCTTCAACTAGATCAGTAGCGCGTTTTCTTTTGAGGCGTCGGGGGAGTCGTGTCCTTTCCCACGACAACAATAATTCTTCAAACGCCGAAGGTTGGTGTGATGTGATGGTGTCATGCATGCGAATCATTGTTGATTTGATCACATCTTCCACTTCGGGTACCTCCAGATCGCGATGGATGACACAGTTCCGTACAAACCAAGGGGCGTCGGTTATCATGCGGCGGACACGGTTTTGCTGCGTTTGAACCCGTTTTATTTGTGATTTACTCGCCAAGCCCCAGACTGAACAGCCATACTGCCATATAGGACGGATGACAGTGAGGTAAACCAGTCGTTTGTTGTCCAAAGATAGTGGTGAGGTCCTAGATTTCAATGGTTTCAAGAGATTGATCCTGGATCGAAGTCTCTTAACTAGCTCGCCGATATAGAAGTTGTATGTGAGACGCTGTTCTAGGTGGATTCCCAGGTATCGGACTACTTCGGCCTCGGGTATTTGGTTGCTGTTCATGGTTATTGGTTTGGTTCTATAGTTGGTTTTGAGAGTGAATGTGGTGGTATATGATTTGGTTGTGTTCATGGTTATTCTCCATCGTTTGGCCCATTGTTCTATATCGTTAAGGTGTTGCTGTAGTTTTTCAGATGCAGCGATGCCTGACGAGTCGCGGGAAAGTACAGCGTGATCATCAGCAAACATTGCTGAGGTTGTATTTTGGGCTGATGGAATGTCAGATACATAAATCAGGTAGAGGATTCGACCCCATACACTTCCTTGTGGTACTGATGCAAGGGCGTCTACTAGGAGACTGTGCACCATCACATTTCACATGGAACGTTCGATTTGACAGGAATGATTGTACGACACGATAGTGTGTGTCGGTTAGCAGTGGTTTGAGTTTGAATAGTAGTCCAGGGTGCCAAACCCTGTCAAAGGCTTGCTGGGTATCGAGGAATAGCCCCTGGCAGACTTGCTGATTTTCGTAAGTCTCAAGGATGTTTTCTACTACTCTATGGAGTTGTTTCTGGCAAGAATGGTGGTGTCGGAATCCGAATTGGAAGTTTGGTATGACAGGGGTGAGTGACAGGAGTAACTTAGGGAGCATGAGTCTCTCGAATATTTTCGAAAAGATGGAGAGCAGACTTATAGGTCGATAGCTGGTTGGGTCGTTCGCTGATTTTTTGGGTTTTCGGATCATTATAATCTCAGCATGCTTCCAACCGGTGGGAAAATACGTACCCGACGGATGGTCAGCTCTATAGATCATGTATTTTGACATAAAGAAGTTAATGTGCGGCGCCAGTTTGGTTTCCGTAATTAGGGCGATATCGACATCGTATTGGTTTAAGAAAAGTTCCAGTTCATGGTATTTATTGTTCATGTTTGGTAACCGAGTGGACTGTATAAGTATTATGCGATTTTATGCAAATGGGCAAAAATAAAAAATAAAAAAATTATTTAAAAAAAAGGTAAAAAAAGGGAAATGTTCACCTTTTTGGGCAAAACGGCCACGAAGTTCTCGACTCGAGATTTTCACAAAATTGTTGAGGCGAAAAAGCGAAAACGAAAACGTTCACACGCGACAACGACAAACTTCTCAAACGTGAGTGTGGGGAGGAGAGGGAGGAATCGATTTTCAAGATGGGATCAACAGGCGGGAAAAATGAGAAGAAGGGTGAAAACTATAATGGAAGGGGAAAAACCCCGCGAAGTATATAAGTATTTTTGAATACGCAACAGTTCAGTCCTTGAGAATTCCATGTGCTCGATGGTTTTAACCGTTATTGATGTTGTTGGTGAAAAGGTGGCTTCAATGATGCCGCTTAGGTCTATAATTGTGTCTGGCATAATTAGTTTCGTCTGCGGTTAAGAATTCAGGCACGTAACAAAGGCGCAGTTAGCCGAAAATAAAATACTGCTCGTGAACGTCAGCCCAAACACGGATGGATGTTTTACGACAAAAGCAGCATAATTTGCTAGCCAACGTAGGATTTTCCATTCAATATGCTAACATCAGTCACAGTAAAAATATTAGTATTTAAAAAACTTACATAGCACACTGTACACACTGAACTGAAACACTACTCAAATAAAAACTGAGCCCGTATTGTTTTCTGACCTGTAGATCTTCGGCCAGAACGGGAATTATACACTAGCTTCGTGCATGAATCAACCGAAACTCCTTGCTTTTGAGACTTCTTCGGTTCAAAGCACTTGAAAAAAAGAACAAAACGTTGCTTCTTCTACTCAATTTCAGCCGAACCTTGTCTGCCTCAACCGAACCTCTGCTGATGGCATCACTTTTTTTTATTTCCCATTTTTTTTTTTTTTTTTTTTTTTTTT